>CM064882.1:31951780-31999109 GCA_003313485.2 Penstemon barbatus
CGTATAGAAGTGATAAACGTCTTCTAAGTAGACCCTGTCTTCATGTGCTTCCAGGACTGGAACAAGTGATGCCTCTTGGATTTTCTTCAGAAGAGAGCGCATCAGATCAGTACCCGAAAAGTGAAATTTGCTGTAGTTTAGGTATCTTCCATCAATAATCTTATCCATCTCTGAGATTAGTGAGCAGGAATCTGCAAAAGCAATATACTTTCGAAGCAGGAGAGTTTGAGAGTTAGAGAATTTGAGAATATTTGAGTGCGTAAGACGACTGTACTGTTTTAGATCGGACTTTATACGTTTCTATTATTTGGGTTATCGTGATTAATCTGAAACGTTGATCTAATCTGACAGTTTATTAATCGTGTGGATGGGAGTTGCGGATTTCAATTTTATTATTTTAATGTCAGATGGGCGGGAAACTCTATCGACACTAATCTGTTACTTATAAAAGCGCGTTTCTGAAGATACGATTTATGACCATTCTTATATAAGATATCAGATGAGTAGAGTTTAACTTATCTGACAGACGAGTGATCTGTTATCTGATATTACTAGAGAATGCCAATAGCTAGTAATCTTCCTCTGCTGTTTGTCAATCCAGCAAGATAAAATAATCTTCAGTCTTCAAGAATTAAGAACAGATCTTCAGATAATATAACTTCCACTAACTGACATTAACAAATTTCATCTTTAGAACAGAAGTACCGCTAGTCTTACACGTTCCCCCTGTCTTTAAGAATCCATAAGCTAACTAGTCTGTTGAAAGTTAATCCTTGAATAGAATAACGGATAACTAAGCTGTTGAACTTCAGTCTTCTGATGAGTTCCCCCTCAGCTTATGCATCCAAATTGAGTAGTCCTAGCTCAGCTCTTAGAGTTGAGAACCTTACTTCACTTAAAGGTTTAGTGAAAATATCAGCAATCTGATTGTCAGTATGAACATACTCTATCATAACATTGCCTTTTTCCACATGATCTCTAATGAAGTGATGCTTGATCTCTATATGTTTAGTCCTTGAATGACTTGTAGTATTCTGAGTAAGTGATATTGCACTTGTATTGTCACAGTAGATTGGAATTCCACTGATTTTGATATTGTAGTCTTCTAGTTGATGCTTCAACCAAAGTATCTGTGCACAGCAAGCTCCAGCAGCTATATATTCAGCTTCAGCAGTAGATATAGAAACTGAAGTTTGTTTCTTACTCATCCATGAGATCAGACGACTACCTAAGAACTGACAAGCACCTGTTGTGCTCTTTCTGTCAATCTTGCAGCCAGCAAGGTCTGAATCTGAATAACCAATAAGCTCAAATCCAGATTCTCTAGGATACCATAATCCCAATTCTTGAGTGCCTTTAACATATTTCAATATCCTCTTGCCAGCTAAGAGATGAGATTCCTTGGGGTTTGATTGAAATCTTGCACAGACTCCAACTGAGTACATTATATCAGGTCTGCTTGCTGTTAGATATAACAGTGACCCTATAATGCCTCTATATTTGGTTATGTCCACTGATTTGCCATCTTCATCTTTATCCAAACGAAGACTTGTAGACATAGGAATGGTAGCAGTTGAGCTAGTTTCCATACCAAACTTCTTGAACAGATCTCTTGTGTATTTTGCTTGGCTGATGAATATTCCATCAGGCAACTGTCTAACTTGCAGACCAAGAAAATAATTAAGTTCACCCATCATGCTCATTTCAAATTTATTCTGCATCAGCTTGGAGAACTTGTCACACATCTGTTGGTTAGTTGAACCAAAAATAATATCGTCCACATATATTTGCACAATTAATATATGATTTTCCCATTCAATTGTGAACAAGGTTTTATCTACTTTACCTTTATGAAATCCTTTAATTAAAAGAAAATCAGATAGGGTATCATACCATGCTCTTGGAGCCTGTTTCAGTCCATAGAGGGCTTTCTTCAGACGATATACTTTGTCCTCTTCTTGATAGACTTCAAATCCAGGAGGTTGTTCAACATATACCTCTTCTTGCAGTTCTCCATTGAGAAAAGCAGACTTCACATCCATCTGATAGACAGTGAAGTTCTTGTAAGCAGCATAGACTAGAAACAGTCTGATTGCTTCAAGTCTTGCTACTGGTGCAAAAGTTTCATCAAAGTCAATTCCTTCTTCTTGACAATAACCCTTGGCCACTAATCTTGCTTTGTTTATGGTAACAATACCATCTTCATTCATCTTATTTTTGAAAACCCATTTAGTGCCAATGACTCTTTGATGACTTGGTCTAGGAACTAAGTACCAGACTTCATTCCTTTCAAATTGATTCAACTCTTCTTGCATAGCTTCTATCCAGAAGGAACCATTGAGAGCTTCTTCAATTTCCTTAGGCTCTATTTGAGATAGAAATGTGACAAACATAGCATCTTGTGCAGCAGCTCTTCTTGTTTTCACTCTATCTAATGGATCACCAATCACTAACTCTGGTGGGTGATTTCTGAGCCATCTGAGATCAGGTTGCAGGTCTGAATGTTGTCCTCTGTTTTGATCTTGCAACACTACTGTTGGAGTTGCAGTAGTAGTCTGTTGAACATTAGCAGTCTGTTGAACAGTCTCTGGTCTGTCAGCTATTTGCAACTCGTCTGTTAGACAATCAGCACTGTGATTTTGAACAGCACTTAAGTTATCAGCTGAGTTTAGATTAGGTAGTATGATGGGAACATACTCTTCATTCCTTCCAACGTCTAATTTCTGTAAATCAGTAGACAGATCTTGGTTAACATTTTGATTCTTTTCAGAAGATTGACTTGGCTCATCAAATACTACATGGATAGATTCTTCTATTAGTAATGTTCTTTTATTAAAAACTCTATAGGCTTTACTAACAGTAGAGTATCCTACAAAAACAGCTTCATCAGCCTTTTCTGCAAATGCAGTAAGGTGATTTTTCCCATTGTTCAATACAAAACATTTACAACCAAAAATCTTAAAGTAATGAATGTTTGGTTTCCTGTTGTTCCAAACTTCATATGGAGTCTTGTTCTGATTTTTGTTGATCATACATCTGTTTTGGGTAAAGCATGCTGTATTTGTTGCTTATGCCCAAAATCTTTGTGGCAGTTTAGCTTCAGCTATCATGGTCCTGACAGCTTCTTTTAGTTTTCTGTTTCTCCTTTCAGCAACACCATTCTGTTGAGGGGTTCTGGCAGCAGAATACTCATGATGTATTCCTTTGATATTACAATACTCTTCAACAGTAGAGTTTGTAAACTCTGTCCCTCTATCTGATCTGATCTTCAATATTTTGATACTCTTCTCATTCTGGATCAGTTCCATCAGATTAGTAAGATGTTCCTTGGTTTCACTTTTCTTCTTCATGAAAATCACCCAAGTATATCTTGAATAATCATCTACGACAGCTAGGCAGTATTTCTTTCCACCATTACTGACTGGATCAATGGGTCCAAATAAGTCCATATGTAGCAGCTCCAAGATTCTTTCAGAAGATTGGTGCTTCTTGCTTTTGAACGATGACTTGATTTGTTTACCCTTCTGACAGGCGTCACAGAGCTTGTCTTTGCTCATGACTGTTTTTGGAATCCCTTCTACCAAATCATTCTTGATTAATCTGTTTATGGTCTTGAAGTTTAAGTGATTCATCCTTTTGTGCCACAGCCAACTAACTTCACTTGGTGCAGATGCTACCAAACAAATACTTGAATTCTTGTCAACAGAATCCCAGTCGACTATGTAGACATTCCCTTGTCGTCTTCCAGATAAAATTACCTTCTTTGTACCAATCTGTTCAACAAAGCACTTATCTGTTGAGAAGATGACTGAATATCCCTTGTCACAAAATTGACTTATGCTCAGCAGATTATATTTGAGGCCTTTGACATATGAGACGTCAGATATCTCTATGTTCCCTCTGATTAACCTTCCTTTAGCTTTAATCTTGCCTTCTTTGCTGTCCCCAAAAGTAACATTTGGACCATCCACAGCAACTGCATCAGTCAGCTCATGTATGCTTCCACACATGTGTCTTGAACATCCACTGTCCAAGTACCAAATCTTCTCTACTTTACTCCTACTCCTAATCCTAACCTACAATACAAAAATAAAATTGTTTTAGGTACCCTTATTGAGAAGGTCCTGGAGGATTAGTTCCACCTTTGACAACCCAAGATGTTGAAGTCTTAGGCTTCTTAGGTTTCTGAGTTTTGACAGGAGCATGAACAGCTTTATTTTCATCATAATTAGCAGATAAGTCATGTTGATGATCGGTATGATAAGAATAGTGTTCATAAGCAGTGTAAGGTGTATGATAAGCAGGGTATGCATGCATTGGATGAGCAGGATAAGGTGCATAGTAACTCGGAAATTGAGGTGCATGATACATAGGATGATATGCAGCAGGTTGCACATAATATGACTCATTTCCATACCAAGCATTTTGATTTTTCTTGTTCTTATGCTTCTTTGGTTTACTTACAGCTTGCTCATTGACAGACGACTTAGTTTTCTCACTAGTCTGATTAGTTTTAACCTTATCAGAAGACTTCCTAGGACTCTTCTGTTTGGGTTTACTAGTCTGTTTTCCTACACTAGGCTCTTTGCTCTTTTTAGCTTTAGGAAATTTCTTCTCCTTTACCACTTTCTCAGATGAGGTAGGTTTAGAAGTTTGAACATACAGAATGACCTTACTATTGTCAGCAGAAATGAATTTTTCAGTATGATTCAATTCTATTTTATCATTTTCTAAAGGTGTCTCCTGTTTACTAGATGTAGGCATGGATGCAACAGTTGACTTATCATGAGACTCAATAACCTTTTCAAGTTCCATGATTTTTCCTTTATAGACCTCACATTCAGCTTTCAGAGATTCATGCTCTTGCTCAAGCTGTTTATACTCAGCTGATTCTTTAGGCTTTTCAGCTTTAAGTTTCAGTGAGTTATTTTGCTCTTTTAGCAAGTTCATCTCTTCCTTAAGCTTAACAAATTCTCCAGCAATAGTAGTATTATTCAACATCATTTGCTCTAGAGAATTAAATAGTTCATTATCTTGAGGAGTTACCTCATCCTCTGAGTCATCAGATTCCTTAGCCATCAGGCAGAGGAGAGCAGGTTTCTCTTCATCAGAAGATTCTTCATCAGACGTGTCTGAATCTGAATCAGATGAGTAGACAGCAGGAAGCTTTTCTGCTTCAGCTACCATTGCTTTCCCTCTTTGATGCTTTCTTTCCTTTCTGATTCGCTTCTCTTCCTCAGTGTATTTCTCTGCTTTTGGATATGGACAGTCTCTGATGAAATGTCCCAATTTCCTGCAGTTATAACACATTAGTTTTGCTTTATAATCATCTTTTTCTTGAGAAGAAGAGTTAGGTTTAGAAGTAGAAGCAGCATGATTGTATTTGTTTTTCATCTTTCTCTTATAGAACTTCTTGAAGTTGTTCATCAATAATGCTACATCTCCAGCAGTGTACTCCTTCTTGTTGAGTAGTGATGCTTCATCAGATGAGTCCACATCTTGACTTCTATGTGCTGGTCTCCTGGTGTTTTCAGCAGCAACTAAGGCAACTGTGGGTCCTGAAGTTGAGGTTTCTTCAATTCCCATCCTAGGCAGTTTATACTCGAATGCCTTGAGTACAGAAAACAGCTCTGTAAGAGAGATCTTCCCCAGATCCCTTGATTCTTCCATTGCTGTCACCTTCATGTTGAACTTAGGAGGTAAGGCCTTCAGTACTCTGATGGTTATCTCCTTGTTTGTGAAGGTTTTTCCAAGCTTCAATACTTCATTTAATATTCTTGTGAACCTTGTATCCATCTGATCAATGGTTTCAGAGGATTTCATCTTGAAGTTATCCAGCTTTTCTAGAGCAACACTCAGCTGATGCTCTTTTATGGCGTCGTTCCCTTCGCTCATATCTCTGACTTTATCCCACATCTCTTTTGCTGTTTTGCAATGTTTGACCTTGTCAAACCGATCATTGTCCAGGGCTTTAGTCATGATGAATCTTCCGACTTTATCCAGATTGAATAGCTTGATTTCTTCGGGAGTCATCTCATGAAGGTCTTTTTCCACAATCGTATCGACTTCATTTATTTTTATGGTCTTTGTGAATCTGAATGGACCTTTGATGATACATGTATACATGTTGTCATTGTAGGCTGCTAGAAAGATTTCCATTCTAATCTTCCAGTCTTCAAAAGACATACCAGCAATGTGGGGAACATGGCTGATACAATCCATTTTTCAAAAAGTTTAGATTTTTCAAAAAGATGCTCTTTTGAAAAAGTTTTGAAAACCTTTGAAAAACACTTGGATCAAGCTCGTTGATCAGGCAGCTGATTCTAATGAACCACCTGCTCTGATACCACTTGTTGGTCCCAAGTGGTCAGATGAGGTCTAGAGGGGGGGGGGGGGTGAATAGACCTCTGAAAATTTTTGAACTTAAAAACTTTTCAGTCTTCTGTCAGCAGACTAAGCTGATGAAGAACAGTAAGCAGACTCAGCTGATCGTGAACAAATCTTGAACAGCAGACTGACCACTCTTCTTACAAATACTTAGCTGATTTTCCAGCAAACAGTTTTCAAAGAGTATACTTGCAGCGGATTGTTTTAAAGTGTTTTTCACAAGTAGACTAAGTTCTTAAAGATTTTATCCCAAGTTTTTCAAACTCCTTAATTATTAAAATCTTTTTGTAATTCAAAGTGTTAAAGTGTGCAAGGTTTTTAAAGTATGCAAGAAAACTTATATGCAAGATAACACAAAGAATTTTTATAGTGGTTATATGGATAAAAATCCTTTAGTCCACTCTTCCAGATCACTCAGATTCTGGGTTATACTATAATCACAAAGATTACAATATTTCTCCACTTATACCTAGACAACTAATGAAAAGGCTATAAGCTCACAATAGGGATTCACAAAGAAAGCCTATCCTCTAAAGTAGAATCACTCACAAAGATGGATTCTCACTTCGCACAACACTTAGCTATTACAATTTCACTCAGAAAGTGTTTATCTTTTTGCTTCAACTGGGTTTCTGTCAATAGATGACTTCCACCAGACGAGTGAGCTGTTCAAGCTTTTGAGACTTAGAAAAAATTCTGCTTCAAAACCAAAATCTCTGATTGTTGTTGTGTGTCTCGCTTGTTGAAATCAGCTCCTTTTATACCTGAATTTGAAAATATGACCGTTGAAGGAAATCAAATCTTCAAATACATAGCATTAGCCCGAAATTCAGAACGGCTACTGCTACAGTACCTTTTCTACTGTACTTTCCTGTAGCTGCATTAAATGCACTCTGCTGATCCGAGAGTTAAATTCAATCATTTGCCATTACTACCCTTCTCTTTCAGCATTTATTACACCAAGTGCATTTATTACCGTTGGACTAATCTCTTGATCTCTTCTACTCTGCTGATCAAAACGACTCTGCTGATAGATACTCTGCTGATCAAATACTGAGCTAATCTGATTTGCCTCGGCTGATGACCTACCCTTCTGTTCGCTGTTTCAGCATGAGATCACTAGTTTTCTGGGCTTTGAACTTTGAACTCTTCTGATATCTTCTTTTACTTGTTCAAAATTCTTCTAAGGGAACTAAGCTTCCATACTTAGCTGATTATGATGTTTTGGAAATCATCAAAACCTTCCCTTAATTACTTGTCTTCTTTGCACTTCATCTTCATCTTCATCCAACAGACTCTCACTATTTTGTATACTCCGATGAACTGGACGCTGTGGTCCACGAGCGTGACTGGGATAGTCGATACACATAAGTGGGTGGTTTGATGGGATGGCAAGCGCACTGAATACCCCAATTAGGAAATAACTCACCATGGAAGCGGTAGTCGCATATCGGGGTTGAAGTTATTCCAATTTACAATAGTATACGAGGAACGATCCCTAACTACTTGAGGTTATAGGGTTTATCTGGTGCGAGAACGTCTATGCTTTGATATGAGTTCCGACTGACTGGGGATCGCCACAAAGTCTCTGTGGACTCATATTGGGTATAAAGGAACTTGTATGCAGATTCATATCATCAACAAATGATCCATTGACCCAACTTGATAGGTTGAGAAATTCTCCTATGGATTTCTGTGAGAAATTAATTCTGGAAAAATCCTTGGCCAAGGTATCTGACACTTTATGTAAGTAGCTCATAAAGATTAAGTCAAAGAGAATTTATTTCTAGATCAGAATACATAAAGTAGAGACGAAAGAAAAGGGAAACCGATGAAAGACCATGCCCTTAAGTCTCGACTGGGAGATTGATCGATGGAGAGATTATGTCGTATATGGTAATTGTAAATGATAAAAGGTTCACTGAAATAATTCACCAGTGATTGGGCTCCATGGGCTTGTGGCTGGACATCGACCGTGGAGTGTGGGAGAATTCCCAAGTTGGCAGGGGTGCTAATTTTGGAATGATCAATCGACAGAGTGTTCGATTGATTTAGAGTAAGTCTTGCTCGAATAATTAAATAATATTTAATTATAACCCACGGCTAATTATGTCGTGAATCTACGGGGCATACACAATACACATGAAGCGAAACCGAGGAAATAAGAACGACCGAGTCGACTGGGTAAATAATCGACTGGGTCGATTATGATGGGTGGGTCTACTGGGTCGACCCAATTGGAACAAAGTAGGATCCAATTGGAATTGGAATCTAATTTTTGAGTTAATTAATTAAGTTGAATTTAATTAATTAAAGGAATAATTAATTAATTGGACTTAGAGTCAAAATTAATTAATTGGGAGACTGGTTAAAGCCTGGTCAAGATTAATTAACTAGGCCATGAATTAATTGGAAGACTTGGTCTTCTAATTGAAGATGGCCATGACCCATGTAGGAGAATGGAATCCTAGTCCTAATAGGACTAGGTTAAGGAGATAACTATAAGTAGCTTACTTGTAGTTATTTTTCACACAACTCAATAAGCAAAATTTGAGCAGAGCAAAAATTCTCTCCCCTCTCCCTGTGTAATCGGCCGAACCCTTCTTCCCTGTGGAAGAATTTTTTTGTTTTCGATTTTGTTCCTAAATCGTTCCTAAGTCCTAGATCTTAATATATCTTGTGTTCTAGTCGATCAAGATATATTATTTTCGTGATATTGTGGTGTATCAACTCGTAGAGGCGCAACACGTGGGCCGCTACTCAAAAGGCCTGATCGATTATTTGGAGGAGAAATCAAAATTCGCTTAGCCAACTTGGATTTGCAAGGAGACAGGTATAACGTGTAAATTGTTCATACTGTCGTTTAAATTAATATTTATATATATACACATAGATTAGTATTCTGACAAGATTCCGTAAGAGGTCCTAAAAATTTATATTCCGCTGTGCCTAGGGTTGTTTATCTTACCGAATCCCAACAGTGGTATCAGAGCCAACTCTAGGCTTTGTATATATGTGAATTTGAAAATTCTGTGTTTTTAAATCATATGTTTGATTTATGTGGCTAGTTCTTTAACTTTACATGTTTTAGAATGTAGATCTGTTAACTTAGAGTTAATGTATAATTTTAGATTCGAAAATTTTATCATGTTAGTTTTTATTTTGGATTGTGATTTAATTGACTGGATCTGGTAAATTAAATCATGTGGGTAATCGGAACAAATAAAAAAAAATTTTGAGTTCAACCGAGCGGCTAGGCGGCCACCGCGAGCTGCCGCACGCAGCAGCGCGTAAACAGCGCGCTGTCTGAGCGTGCAGCACACGGCAGCTGCCTACGGGCAGTCTGCCGCGTGCTGGCAACGCGCAGCAGCATGCTGCTGCGTGCTGTTACGCGCGGCAGCAGCTGCTGAGTGCGGCTCACGCGCGTCCTCCGTGGTCGCGTGTGTGCTGCCACGTGGTGGTGTCCTATTCGTCACTCCGTGGCTGAATTTTGGTTGATCTCAAACACGCCTATTTTGGAAGTCCTGAAAATCTTGGAGAATTTTGGAAGATTAGGAAACTTAGAGTTTTTGGATAAGGTAGTTATCTTGTTAGATATGAACACTACCTTAATTAAACTAATCTAAACAAAATAGGATTATCTTGAAAATCCTGGAGATTTGGGAATATTTGGGAAACTTAGAGTTTTGGATAAGGTAGGAATCTTAGAGATTTAGTCTACCTTAATTTACCAATTATAATCAAGATAAGTTTAAGAGTTAATTAATCTTAGAGATTAATTGTTAATTCAAAATTAATTAATTTGGATAATTTTTGAGAATTAAAATTGATGGTGCCGGTAAATTTACATTTATGCCCTTATGTGAATTTATGCATGTTCTTGAGTGAATATGTGGATTGGTCGATTTTGCCCTTAAGCCCTGTGTAGTTTTTGGTTTATTTATTTTATGGGTTGTAATTAAATGGGCCTGATTGGTGACCTTGCTTGCGCAAATGAATGTAATAGAATAGGACCATTTTTAATTTGTAAGCTAGACTTAGATTAGGCTTGGAGCCAAGAAGACCTCATGAAGACTTGGAGATCCACATGGAGGCCCATTACCTTGGAGGACATGGAGGCCCGATTCATTACATTGAGGCCCAATCAAGCTGGATATTATAAGAAAACCCATGATGTATGTGTTTGAAAATTGTAATAGTTAGGACATTTAATTTCCACCCTAGACTGACCAATTGATTCATCACATGGCTCGTGATGAATCGCATAGGATGGGCAATCGATCAATCATATCCTGCTAGGTGATGTATGTTTACTTATATTCTTTGATGTATGTTATGCATGCTTAGAATAGATCACGTAAACAAGATAAGCATAATCTGATGAGACCTCGCACAAGAAAATTTAAAACCTCCAATTGAACTTAAAATTCAATTAGAATATTAAATCGAATAAGCGGGCGCATAAGAATAGCATCTATGGTCCGAGCCTATCCAATTACTAGGTCTTAGGCATATTGTACGAATATATCTCGATGTCTCACGAGTCGTGGGTCGAGCTATAGGAAGATGATATGTCTATTGCCTCGATGCACGAGATAGTGCCAAGGGAGGGGATAGCAAGGTTTTAGGCTCTGTCTCACGAGTCGTGGGGCGTCTAGGATTAAATTATTTCTCTCCACGAGTATTAGACATGATTTAACTCTAGAAAGTATGGATGTCTCACGAGTCGTGGGTCCATATCGAAAAACGAGGCTGAATGAACTTACGGGTTAGTTGCAATGGTTAACCGTCGACGTAATCAACCACCAAGTGAATCAAATAGTATGGCCAACCAGTCGTGGGTACTAGGAGATTGCATTTAGTCCTTAAGCCCGATAGGATATTTTAAATTCCCGAAACTTATGTGGGGGCATAAGATTTTGATGAAAATAGTGGGAGTAATTTACAAATAAAAATCATGTTTGTGAATTGTGCATGTTAAATTAATCTTTCGTGTATTTATTTCTTCTCTCGTCATTTTATAGATATGATATCAAAAGAGCTTAGAGCACTTAGAGATTTGTCCATCTCATCACTTGAACGTAATATTTTAACTGGACCCAACTTGCATTTCTGGACGCATCATTTGAATGGACTATTTGAAGCTGAAAACATATCATATGTTTTGTCTGTGCCACCACCCATTACTATTTCACATGATGTTCCTGATGAGCTCCGAAAAAACATCACCAAATGGAAATTGGATGATGGCTTAGCTCGTGAATACATGTTGGAATATATGTCACTTGATCTGCGTTTGCAACATGAGCATATGGCATCCGCGAAAGAGATTCTCTCGAATCTCAAATTCCTTTATGGGATTAGAGATGGTCATCGCAGATTCGCGATCACGAGGGAACTCTTGCAAGCAAGAAAGAGAAGGGAAACTCCTGTCGGAATCCACGTACACAAGATGATTCGACTTCTGTCTGAACTCGATGATATGGGTGTCGTGATGGACAATGATTTCCGAGTAGATCTTATTCTACAATCTCTTCCTAGATCATATGACCGATTTGTCGCGGACTTGAATCTCCAAAGGCGAGAGATCACTGTGCATGTCCTGCGACAAATGCTCGAGGAACACGAAGCTTCTTTTGGAAAGAAAGCGAGGGTTGGCGAAAGGACTGGGCGGCGTTCAAAGCCAAAGCAAATGGAAACCAGAGCTCCTTACTGCACAAGGTCAAGGGAAAGGATTAAGCTCGAACCTATGGAGAGTTCGAACAGGTATATTCCTTGTTGGAGTTAATTTTACAATTAACTGTGCATTTTTTGTGTTAGACACTGACTGGAGTTCTCATCCTTGTAGGTGATGGGAGCATCAAGAAAACTGGAGCCTGAGGATTGGATCCTTGTATAAGCAATGGATCTGGAGCTACTACCAAGGCCGTAGACAAAAGTAGATTTAGGTGGTTTGATAAAGTTATTAGGAAAATTTTCATTTATGTACCTAGATTTAATGAAAAACTTTTATTCATGTTTTTGAATAATGTAGATTTTAATAAAAGCTCCTGTTTTTGTTATTCATTTGGTACATTGAATTATTGACTTTACATCATAAAACCACCTAAGTTAGTTATGCACGTACAATAAAACAAAAGAAAACAAGATAATGAAATATCTGCCCAATTATGGCACGCTCGACTTGGACATATATCCAAGTCAATGATTCAAAAGTTAGCATCTTCTGGCGCGATTGAAATCAATCGCATTGATGAAATGCCAACAAGTGAACCATGTCTAAAGGGTAAAATGGCTAAGTTGCCATTTAAAGGAAACCCTGAGCGAGCCAACAAACATTGGACTTGATACATACTGACGTATGTGGACCACTAAGAAAAAGCGTCCGAGGTGGCTATGACTACTTCATCACTTTCACTGACGACTATAGTCGTTATGGTTATGTGTTTTTGTTGAAACACAAGTCTGAAGCCTTTGAGCGATTCAAAGAATTCAAGATGGAAGTAGAGAATCAACTTGGTCATACGATAAAGGCTCTTCGTTTTGACTGAGGTGGAGAATTTCTTAGTAACGAATTTCTGAATTATCTGTAGAGCCTGGAATATTGTCGCAGTGGACTCCTCCTGCAACACCCCAACTAAATGGAGTAGTAGAGAGAAGGAATCGAACCTTGATGGACATGGTTCGATCCATGATGAGTGCCACTGACCTACCTCTTTCATTTTGGGGACATGCCCTCCTCACGCAACAAAGATACTGAACATGGTACTTCTAAATCCGTAGAAAAGACACCGTACGAATTATGGTTTGGCAAGGCACCCTCGTACGCATTCATGCGCATATGGGGATCTCCCGCTTACGTTAAAAAGCTAGTGGGAGATAAATTGGAAACTAAATCCACTTTGTGCAAATTTGTGGGGTATCCGGAAAACTTAATAGGATTCGAGTTCTACGATCCTACAAGAAAAACTACGTTTGTCTCAAGGAACGCACACTTCTTGGAGAAGGATTTCTTGGTCAACAAGAAGGAAAACAACGTAGAACTGGATGAGGTCACTGAAGCTGAAAAGGCCGAAGAGGTCGACCAAGCTGACCCATCGCCACAGGCAGTGGGAGAATGTGAGCATGAAAGTGTACCAGAAAGTACACCGATACTTTGTAGGTCAGAAAGACAACGTAGAGAACCCGAGAGGTACTACGGTCTGCTGCATGAGACTGGACAGTCTCTAACCGACCCAAGGACTTACGAAGAGGCTATGTTAGACATAGATTCGGGAAAGTGGCGCGAAGCCATGGAATCCGAATTGGACTCCATGCACTCAAACAAGGTCTGGACCTTGGTAGATCCACCAGTGGGAGTGACTCCCGTGGGTTGCAAGTGGATCTATAAGCGAAAGCTTGGAGTGAATGGAGAGGTAATAACCTACGAGGCGCGACTAGTGGCAAAAGGATACACTCAAAGACCTGGAATTGACTTTGAGGAAACCTTCTCGCCAGTCGCAATGCCTAAATCCATTCGAATCTTGCTGGCCATAGTTGCGTGGTATAAATACGAGATATGGCAGATGGATGTAAAGACTGCCTTCCTCAATGGGGACATTGACAAGGAGATCTACATGGAGCAACCAAAAAGGATATGCATCCAAAGGAGATGAACACAAGGTGTGCAAACTCCAGTGGTCCATTTATGGACCGAAGCAAGCTTCCCGAAGTTTGAACATTCGTTTCGATGAGACAATCCAAACTTTTGGATTCATCAAAAACATGTTCGAACCTTGCGTGTACAAGAAGATCAGTGGGAGTACAGTTGAATTTTTGGTGCTTTACGTTGACGACATTCTTCTCATTGGAAACAATGTAAAAGCGTTGTCTGAAACTAAAGCATGGTTATCTACACAATTCTCATTGAAGGACATGGGAGAAGCATCCTTTGTACTAGGTATAAGGATCTACCGAGATAGATCAAAAGGACTGATGGACCTCTACCAATCCCAGTACATAGATAAAATCTTGAAAAGATTTAATATGGAAGAATCCAAGAGAGGATTGCTTCCAATGAGACATGGGATTGCACTCTCTAAGTCTATGGCTCCAAAGACGCCTAAAGAGAGAAGCAATATGTCTCGAGTACCATATGCATCCGCGATAGGAAACATTATGTATGGTATGTTATGTACTAGACCAGACGTAGCGTACGCTCTAAGCGTTACAAGTCGCTACCAGTCTGATCCAGGTGAGCATCACTGGATAGCCGTAAAGGCAATTCTGAAGTACCTGAGAAGGACTAAGGAATTGTTCTTGGTATACGGTTGAGGAGAATTGAAATTGGAAGGCTATACAGACTCGAGCTTCCAATGCGATGTAGACGACTTCAAGTTGACATCAGGATACGTTTTCTGCCTCAATGGTGGTGCGGTTAGCTGGAAGAGCTCCAAGCAAGAAACAACTGCGGATTCAACCACCGAAGCAGAATACATTACCACGAGTGATGCAGCAAAGGAAGGTGTTTGGATGAGGAGCTTCATCCAGGAATTGGATGTGATACCTAGCATCGCTGAGCCCATTACTATCTTCTGCGATAATAATGGGGCAATAGCGCAAGTAAAGGAGCCGAGATCTCATCAGAAATCCAAGCACGTACAAAGACGATAACACGTGATAAGAGATATCATTGGTAGATGAGACATTAAGATGGAACGTGTTGACTCAGAAGATAATACCGCGGACCCGCTAACAAAGCCTCTGCCTCAAAAGGTATTTGAGAAACATCTGCATAAGATGGGACTCAAGAACATAAAAGACTGCATTTAGGACAAGTGGGAGATTGATAGAAATAGTGTCCTGCAAGCCAGCTGTATGGCGAGCATTTATTGTAATAAATGAGGAACTATTCAATTTCGATTAATAAATGCACTTTATTAAATGGTCATCTTTATCTTATGTAATGATTATCTATGCATAAGGATAGAAGTCCTTAGATCAAAGGGCTATGGGACAACCCGTGGACTGATCTCCAAGGTCGCGATCTAGAACATATTCAAGAGTCGTAGAATCCAATCGAGATAGGACATCGTTGGATTCGGTTAGACTCTCACTATTGTGTATACTCCGATGAACTGGAGGATGCTGGGGTCCACGAGCGTGACTGGGATAGTCGATACACATAAGTGGGTGGTTTGCTGGGATGGCAAGCGCACTGAATACCCCAATTAGGAAATAACTCACCATGGAAGCGGTAGTCGCATATCGGGGTTGAAGTTATTCCAATTTACAATAGTATACGAGGAACGATCCCTAACTACTTGAGGTGATAGGGTTTATCTGGTGCGAGAACGTCTATGCTTTGATATGAGTTCCGACTGACTGGGGATCGCCACAAAGTCTCTGTGGACTCATATTGGGTATAGAGGAACTCGTATGCAGATTCATATCATCAACAAATGATCCATTGACCCAACTTGATAGGTTGGGAAATTCTCCTATGGATTTCTGTGAGAAATTAATTCTGGAAAAATCCTTGGCCAAGGTATCTGACACTTTATGTAAGTAGCTCATAAAGATTAAGTCAAAGAGAATTTATTTCGAGATCAGAATACATAAAGTCGAGACGAAAGAAAAGGGAAACCGATGAAAGACCATGCCCTTAAGTCTCGACTGGGAGATTGATCGATGGAGAGATTATGTCGTATATGGTAATTGTAAATGATAAAAGGTTCACTGAAATAATTCACCAGTGATTGGGCTCCATGGGCTTGTGGCTGGACATCGACCGTGGAGTGTGGGAGAATTCCCAAATTGGCAGGGTTGCTAATTTTGGAATGATCAATCGACAGAGTGTTCGATTGATTTAGAGTAAGTCTTGCTCGAATAATTAAATAATATTTAATTATAACCCACGGCCTATTATGTCGTGAACCTACGGGGGCATACACAATACACATGAAGTGAAAGCGAGGAAATAAGAACGACCGAGTCGACTGGGTCGACTGGGTAAATAATCAACTGGGTCGATTATGATGGGTGGGTCGACTGGGTTGACCCAATTGGAACAAAGTAGGATCCAATTGGAATTGGAATTGGATCATAAATTAAATTGGAATCTAATTTGTGAATTAATTAATTAAGTTGGATTTAATTAATTAAAGGAATAATTAATTAATTGGACTTAGAGTCAAAATTAATTAATTGAGAGACTGGTTAATTAATTAGGCTATTTAATTGGAAGATTAAATAAAGCCTGGTCAAGATTAATTAACTGGGCCATGAATTAATTGGAAGACTTGGTCTTCTAATTAAAAAGGGCCATGGCCCATGTAGGAGAATGGAATCCTAGTCCTAATAGGACTATGTTAAGGAGATAACTATAAGTAGCTTACTTGTAGTTATTTTTCACACAACTCAATAAGCAAAATTTGAGCAGAGCAAAAATTCTCTCCTCTCTCCCTGTGTAATCGGCCGAACCCTTCTTCCCTGTGGAAGAATTTTTTCGTTTTCGATTTTGCTCCTAAATCGTTCCTAAGTCCTAGATCTTAATATATCTTGTGTTCTAGTCGATCAAGATATATTATTTTCGTGATATTGTGGTGTAATCAGGTGTATAAACTCGTAGAGGCGCAACACGTGGGGCGTTACTCAAAAGGCCTGATCGATTATTTGGAGGAGAAATCAAAATTCGCTTAGCCAACTTGGATTTGCAAGGAGACAAATATAACGTGAAAACTGTTCATACTGTCGTTTAAATTAATATAATTAATATTTATTTATATACACCTAGAGTAGTATCCTGGAAAGATTCCGTAAGAGGTCCTAAAAATTTTATATTCCGCTGTGCCTAGGGCTGTTTATCTTACCGAATCCCAACACATGAATGCGTATGAGGGTGGCATGCCAAACCATAATTCATATGGTGTCTTTTCTACGGATTTAGAAGGTACCATGTTCAGTATACTCATTGCCGTGAGGAGGGCATGTCCTGATAACGCAGTGAATACGTCATTATTACCTATATCTTTAAGCCTAAAACATCTTGCTTTGATCCGAGTGTTTGTGTGTCTTCGCGTGTTTTCGTGGCTTTTGTGCTTTTGGCCTTTTGTTCAGCCTTTGTAAGGTTTTTGTGTTTTTGTGTTTTTGTTCTCGTTTTGATCGTTTTCTCCGTGGTTTGTAGGTATTGACATCTTAGAATGATTCGGAGTTGCATATCAATGATGCGAGTCGCTCTACCCACCCCGTGAGTCAAGCTTGAGCTTCAAAGGAAATATAACCTGACGCAAATTGTACAAGTATGTAGATAGATGCTCACTAGAATATGCATAAATATTTAATGGATGATCCAAATATACTGAATTTTGGATATGTCGTAGATGAGTGAGATAGCTATGCTACGGACTTTACGGATCCGCATTTGGAGTTCAGAATCAAAATATATGTTGATCGTAAGGAAGTGCGGCAGAAAGCTTGCGGCCGCGAGGTGAGGCACCCAGGCTACGGCAGAAATCTCGCGGGGCCGCGAGGCCTGCTGCAGATTTTTTGCGGGAAGCAGGGGGTTATTTGTAAAGTCCCCATTTGATCCCACTTGTAATTCTAAACATCTTGGGGGGCTTTTTGGTCTTGATTCCCTAGGTTAAGAGGGTTAGGAGGAAGAATTAAAACAAAACTTCCACAATCTTTCCCTCGTTCTTTGCCTCATTTTCTCTCTAGCCTCCCTCAACTTTCTCTCTTTGTTTTTCCTTTGTTTTCTTGTATTGAAGATTCCACCAAGGGGGTGAGTTAGTCATCACCTTTGGGGAGTGATTAGGTGCTGATTAAGGGGAGGAGAATTCATCTCTCGATTTCATTTCGATTAGGTGATATCTTTCTATTTTCTAGTTGTCTATGATTAGGAGATGAATGTTGTTATTTTCTTTTTGGAACAATGATTGTGGATTTGAATTCTCCGGATTTATAAGTATTTATGCAATTGTTTGATTAATTATTAGTTGATGATTGATATGATGCTTCATATGTGTTTGTTAATCCGATTTCGTGCTTATTGTTCTCCTAAAGTTTGGCCAACTTTGAGGTGAAAGTTATTGATTCTTGATTACTAGACATAGTGATTTTGAGGATTTGATTATGAATTTAGATTGTGATTCGATTTTAGGATATACATATACCTAGGTCATTTCGTATTCATTTAAGGTTTAAGTTTAATGCATCGATTAGATTTTAATCCACTTAGACATAAATTGGATTAGTTTAACTCGATAGGTTTATATGCAACTCGGAAGATGCATACGAACATCCTTGAATCCTTGAGTAGCAACACGAGCATAATATATTAATTGTCGAGTCATTGTTATCGTTTGATTAGTTATGTTTGGTGTTGGGTTATGTTGATTTGTTGGGTTTATTGTTTATCGCACTTTTGGCCAATGATTGTAGTAGATTATTGTTTATGTACTTTGATTTTCCGTAATCATATAATCCGGTTTAATTCTACCTTTAATGCAACCGAGACATAGGACGTTGAAGGTTAGGCGAGTGACAATTTGTGGATTTCAACCTACGATAGGCATATACCTAGTTTGGTCCGTGTTTGTTTTATGGGTTCGTTCGTGAATGCATCAAATAACTTAGATTCTCTTAATTCGGGGATTTGGGTTAGTTTTAGGTCCCCGGTGACAATGGTACGGCTTAGAATTCTCTTTTGGGTTCGGACTTCTCTTAGAGCATCGGTTGACAACGATGTTCGTTCTTGATCCGGAGATGGAGAGTTTGGGTAGATTTGTAGAGTTAAGTGAAACCGACATGGAGACTTAACTAATTTGAACTCACAAACAACAACTAAATCTAGGATTGTTTGCATAGCTAACCCAACAATCGTATGATTTATCTGATTTAACTAATCGCTTATGAATCCTCCTTACCACATAATTAACTCCCCATTTACTTGCTTTCGTAGTTAGATTTACTTTACCACTCGTAGTTAAATAAATTCACCCTTATCATATATTTGGGTTTGATCATTTTGTATCAAGCGTTCTTAGATGAAATAAGCCGTTGATTGATTCATTTATTCCCACCTTTTACTAATTCGTGGGGATTCGATACTCGGTATGTACTTACCGTTTTATATTACTTGTAAAGACCGTATACTTGCGTAGTTTGCGTATTAGTATTTGGAACGCAACAAGTTTTTTGGCGCCGTTGCCGGGGAATGTGGTAACATGTGGAGTAAATGATGACATTGATGGCTAACTTTGTGTTTGATAGCTTGATACTTCGTGCTAATTTTTATCTTTTTGTTTCTTTGCGAGGTTCGATCGGCCTATTGCGAAGAGATTAAGGATTTTAATGAGCCTACGTATTGAGAAACCATGGACGATGGGAGTAGTTTTGGTAACGATCAAATCATCCCTCGTATCAAGTCAAGCTCGTGACTTAAAACAAGCATTCTTTCCCTTTTTCATCATCTTGTTTTGTTTTGTTTTTGTTTGTGTTGTGTTGTTCTAGGTGATGATTGTGCATGATAAAGAAGTAATGGCAAGCATGATTGAGGATACGAGACGGAAGTTAACCACGGATGCACGGACTCCATGATCGACAAAATGGCGTAACCTTTACATTTTTGCATTTGGTTTATTTTGCGCTTACAATGCTATATATATGTCCATACTTGATTAGTTTTAATTATCCATGCTTGCTTGAATTGGATAGAGTCGTGCTTGATCATTCACCTTGTTGTTTTCTTTGTCTTGTTTTTGTTTCTGTTTGTGTGCTTGTGTGGCTGTCGTGTCGACCTCCCTCCATTTTTCTCAATTCACACAATGGGGACATTGTGCATTTTAAGTTTGGGGGAGAGAGGTCGCAAGTACTTGCATACATGCTAGGTCGACCCACCAAATTTTTTCATTATTATTATTTGAGTATGCTTTTACAAAAATTTGAGCACATTGGCTAAGGCTAGGTTGTATTTGGGGTGGATAAAGAACTTTAGTGATAATAGGATCTAGAACTCCTCTTGCGTAACTTAGTTTCTCTCCAAACTTTAGTTTGAAAACAAAGTGTAAAAGGAACAAAATGGCCTAAGTTTGGGGGAGTGAACCCTTTTCGAGAATGAAAAATCTTTGAACACCTAGCTCTCAAAAGAAACGAGTAGAGAAGTTGCTAAAATGTATGAACTTCTATGAGAGAAAAGAAAGGCTAAGCCTTCATTGATGAAATTCACGAATCATTTTTGTAATTACTCTATTTCGTTGGAATGGTGCTAGTAGCCCAAAAAGTTAAATATTTAGAAGCACAAACAATCATCATAATTAGTGCTAGTTTTGTATTGTAATATCATTGTAAAACACAAAGTGCTATGTTATTATTGTAAATCAAAAGAAAAGCAAAGTATGGTGAGAAAATAGTTAGGAGCTAGAATCGTCAATTAACTCAAAAGTAGGGACAACACTCTTAAATTACCTATAATTTAGTGTCGTAATGTGATTTGATCATTAAGTTGGAAATCTAAGGCTAGGAGAGAGTCTTTGTCAAAACCTTAGGAGTCCGCGCAATTAGAACCGATGATTTTAATCTATTGGGGCGTATTCACCTAAAAAATAGAACCTAGCCGAAGTCATCACACACACACGTGGTGTAATACCCCGCAATTTTTAATAAGAATAAAATAAATTTTTGATTAAAATTTTAATTTGAACAGGAAACTTAATTTACTAGGTTTGGAATGAGACTTAAAGACTGGAATATTTTCATTGAGAGAATATAAGACTCATTAAATTTTTTTGGGGTCTATTGAATTGATTATTAATAGGTAATGGTAAAATGAATGTTAAAAATAAATTGGGGACCTAAGGTGACATTAGTAGTATAATAATAATATTGTTTGTATAATTCTCTATCTTATATGCAAGTATGTATCTAGATATATACATATACATGTACTATCGAACTAAACTACTTCAAATTTTAATACAAGAATTGAAAATAAAATAAAATAGATCTAATCCCAAACAAGGTCTTACACTCGGCAACTTAATAGAGGGAATTGGGTGACTCTTTACTGGAATAGATACCTGTCCTTTTCTAAATTAATGTAGATATACTCATAAATTAGATAAATCCTTATATGCACACACCTTACAGCACTCACACTCACCAAGTTGTACACCAGCACTTTGTGCGATTTACACATAGTGAGAGAGACGAGAGAAAAGAGAGCGGGGAGTTGTGGTGGCTTGTGAAGGTGGTACGGTGGTTGGCCAGTGGCTAAAGTGGTATTAGTTTGGAGATGGTGAAAAAGATGTATAGTTTAGGTTGATTTAAGATTGATCTTGGGGTAAGTTTAATTTCAGTGATTTATTTGCATAACTTCCTTAGAGTCCAATTTTCATTGTAGTTGGGTTTGGTTTTAGCTTAACATGCTTTATATTTAAAATTAATGGTTTATATTAGACTAAATAATTTATTGGAGGATGACCAATATTGGATATTAACAGTTGGTGAATTGACAAAATAATAATTAAGACAGAACGGAGGGAATATAATTGTCTTCGAACTTAAAGTTGTCTATTTAGTATGCAGCTTGATTAGTGAGTTAAATTTAAGCTTAATTTATCACCTAGTCTAAATACTAATGGTACTTGGCTAGTTTACTTCATTTCTGGACATTTACACACTTTAATTGTAACAACTAGACTATGAGTACTGTTCGAACAAGTAATTAATTTCTTGTGATTTAAGGTATATTTAATTAATCGGGAGTAAAATAAATAACTAATCTCATGGATTGAATAGTTAGTTGAGAAGGAAATTGTTTGGACTAGTATATTATTATCAATATTATAATTATAAGGTAATCTATATATAATTAAGTTAATAGAAATTTTATATCAAAGACTATAACTTTGGCTTAGTATCTATTAAATAACAATTACATATCATGGCAAGTGAGTATTAAAAGTCATGCTAATACAAAATATTATTATTGAATTGAGTGACAGTCAAGAAAGAAAAAGGGTGATGCATTCTCAAGGGTAGTTGATCGTGGAATTATTATTTATAGAATTTGGGACGTTGATTGTAGATAACTCGAGAATAGTTCGTTTAACTATTCAAATCTTGAACCAAGACGTGAATTAAATGGGATCGAGGTCATTCTTCTACGAAGACATACTAGAAGGTAAATCGAATAGTGGGACTTGAAACGAGGCCACTGTCTACCGTTGAGTAGCAACCCTATCCTGAGAAAGTTGAGCGCCTCAATGAAATGTTTTTAAAACTGAAAGAGTTTTTCAATAAAATTATATCATATATATGTATTTCTCATTTGAAATGACTACAATTATTACATCTCTGTTTATAATTTTCTGCAATGCTTGCAATGTACTACTTCTTCATAGTAGAACTGATAATTTTATAACTGTTTGCATTTCTTGCATTATATGCAAATTATTGAATAATGGGGTGTAGTACTTTATCTCACCTCATATTGATGAATGGTACCAAGGTGTAGTACTTTATCTCACCTAAGTACCAATTGCTTGTGCATGATTATTTGCGCGCTCATCTGCTCTAGTTTGATGGTATTCTATGGATAATTCTGGGTAGCTGGGGGCTACAGGGCTACCAGAGCTCTGCCATTGAAACGGTCTCACAAACCAAGGATTAGAGCACCTTGGGGAGTGACTCACATTATCCGGCTAAGACATGTCAGTGCCACCGAGAAGGGAAAGGTAGCACCTTCTCCCTTATCTAACCGGCGTACTAACTATTGATCCATTCTGTGATCATTGTATCATTTTGAAGTGGAGGAGTTGTTTAGCCCGTTTTGCCGGGTAATTGAACGTGATTTCATCTATGATATCAATATAATTGTTATTGTGGATTGATTTTATAATTTAAATAGGCAGTTCATGGAGTTCTAAATCGTTTTCTGCATAAAATTCAATTGCACCCTCGCACAGGCCTCATTAAGTTGTTTTTATAACTTACGCTTTCAAATTATTACTCTTTCAGAATCTCACCAAAGTGCAGGATGGGCCATATCAGACTAAGGGATTTCAATTGTGCGTCTACCATAGAGTTTCTAGAATTTTTCAAGTGAAGGTTTGGTTTGTAATGAAAAGTTTTAAGTTTAATAGGTTAGTTGGGAGAATTTTATGTGTTGTAATAGATAGTTAGAGCTCTGAACTGCAATTATTGAAAATTTATCAAGGTTATTTTATTATTTATTTATGTCTTAGCAGGCAGGTGCCAGTTTCGGGCCGTTACAGGTGGTATCATAGCATTAAGTTGTGTTAGTGCTATGTCAGGATAGGTTCCTTTGACTGTGGGTGGTTATACCAAAGAAATTGTATAGAACCCTTAAGATTTTTAATCGAGTCATAGGAACCCTTAGTACCCAATTGTCGTGAATCACTATTGGGGCGCGCGACCAACATGTGAATCATTACAATTATGGTACTGAGATAGGTTTTCCCTGGCGGGGTAAGTTTGTAATAGAAAAGTTTAACCTGAGAATTGGTCTAGACCTGTAACAAAATCAAGCAAGTTAGAATCCTATCTTTCCGTTCTCTATTCAACAAGATTGTTGAAATCTTGGTTTCTATTTAGAACAACTAAGTAGTTATAAGATATTTTCGAATATCTATCGTTTTATCTAACATTGCTCCAGTTAAATGCTTTTCTCTTCAGTCCCCATACTCATATTTTAGTACCTCCAGAATTGATTTGAATCCGAACTTTTACAAGTTCTTTGTACACTAAGATAATGACTTGAATTTGATGGACATATGTTGTAGTTATCCTTATGCCTATGTTGATTTCAATTGGCTCTTAGGAGTAATGCTAAGCTTGAGATAATAAAATAAAATGAGAAATCCCTAATTGAGTTAGAATTATTGAACATTCACTCATCTGACTGGAGACTGGATTTGGACTTGAATTAAACAAAATCGAATTTCGTTTTAGAGAATCAAGCCATAGATCGGAGATCGTCGCATTTACAAGCCATAAGAGTCAACAACAAGTTATGTGATGAAGAACTCGTGGAGCAGATGCTTTTATTGTTTGGATGGGGAAGATATACGAGCGCCGAGAATCGAACGTCGTGCTCTAGAATCAATTCTTGGATGTACCTTAGAAAGTTAGTTAGATACTTATCCAATTAGGCTATATTATATGTATACCCCCATTATAAATTGTGAATTATGAAACTTCGTTAGCTAAGTTGGATTAAAATATTCGGTGAGTTGGTCCACTCATTGTCTTGCTAAGATGAATTGAGGATAGTCAATCGAGAAAGTAAGAAATACTTAGGTGTCATATTGAAAATGACAAGAAAACATTGGGGTAAGTTGAAGGTGGCAAAAATTTTCTTTAATGAGTTAAGCGAATGTTTATAATATTTGAATTCGATAGATAGTTGAATAAATTCTCATAACTTTCACATCCATAAAGCCATGTTTCTGTAACATGTCCTTCCTTACTATGACCACACATTTCATAATTTTCCCTTACCTCTCCAAATTGTTGCAAGTTTAACCAACTCTCAAACATATGTGATTCGAAACATGTGATCCTTGGTAACATATCTATCGCAACTTACGAGTTGCAAAATTATAGTGTCAGATTGAAACTTCTGATAAAACTTCGTCTGGAGTATTTTCGGTGTCTTGCTTCCGTCCCACCCTTATACACTTGGAGATCTACCAGTTCACTTCTTTCAATTACTTTTACTATTATGTTTGGTTCAGTTTTTACCCTTACTGTTATTCTTTCTTCTATCTATTCATGAATTATATTGAACCAAGTAAGTGAGAGAGAATTTGGGGACCAAGTTCTTTAAAGGAGGGGTGAGTGTAATTCCCCGCAATTTTTAATAAGAATAAAATAAATTTTTGATTAAAATTTTAATTTGAACAGGAAACTTAATTTACTAGGTTTGGAATGAGACTTAAAGACTGGAATATTTTCATTGAGAGAATATAAGACTTATTAAATTCTTTTGGGGTCTATTGAATAGATTATTAATAGGTAATGGTAAAATGAATGTTAAAATAAATTGGGGACCTAAGGTGACATTAGTAGTATAATAATAATATTGTTTGTATAATTCTCCATCTTATATGCAAGTATGTATCTAGATATATATATATGTACTATCGAACTAAACTACTTCAAATTTTAATACAAGAATTGAAAATAAAATAAAATAGATCTAATCCCAAACAAGGTCTTACACTCGGCAACTTAATAGAGGGAATTGGGTGACTCTTTACTAGAATAGATACCTGTCCTTTTCTAAATTAATGTAGATATACTCACACTATAAAAAATTTAAATTTTAGTGACAAAATAGTAAATGACAAAGTGATAAAAAATTTAATATTGTCACTAAACTGATGTATATAGACACACTAGTGACAAGAAATGTGAAAAAATTGTCACTATTGACATTTAGTGATACCCCAAGAGTGACAACTAAAAGGTTATCACTAAATTATAGTGACAATATTTATTGTCACTAAGTTGTCACTGAAAGGGTGTCACTAATTGTCAATATTGACAAGTATGTCCCATAAACTTGTCACTAATAGCCATTAGTGACAACTTAAAAATATATTTTGTCACTATTGCACTTGTTACTATTATTATTGTCACAAAACTAATATTCTTATCACTAAATATATACAAAAAGGGACAATTTCAATAATGTCACTTAATATTTTGTCACTAAAATCCATTTTTCTTGTAGTGTCATAAATTAGATAAATCCTTATGCACACACCTTACAGCACTCACACTCACCAAGTTGTACACCAGCACTTTGTGCGATTTACACATAGTGAGAGAGACGAGAGAAAAGAGAGCGGGGAGTTTGTGGTGGCTTGTGAAGGTGGTACGGTGGTTGGCCAGTGGCTAAAGTGGTATTAGTTTGGAGATGGTGAAAAAGATGTATAGTTTAGGTTGATTTAAGATTGATCTTGGGGTAAGTTTAATTTCAGTGATTTATTTGCATAACTTCCTTAGAGTCCAATTTTCATTGTAGTTGGGTTTGGTTTTAGCTTAACATGCTTTATATTTAAAATTAATGGTTTATATTAGACTAATAATTTATTGGAGGATGACCAATATTGGATATTAACAGTTGGTGAATTGACGAAATAATAATTAAGACAGAACGGAGGGAATATAATTGTCTTCGAACTTAAAGTTGTCTATTTAGCATGCAGCTTGATAAGTGAGTTAAATTTAAGCTTAATTTATCACCTATTCTAAATACTAATGGTACTTGGCTAGTTTACTTCATTTCTGGACATTTACACACTTTAATTGTAACAACTAGATACTATGAGTACTGTTCGAACAAGTAATTAATTTCTTGTGGTTTAAGGTATATTTAATTAATCGGGAGTAAAATAAATAACTAATCTCATGGATTGAATAGTTAGTTGAGAAGGAAATTGTTTGGACTAGTATATTATTATCAATATTATAATTATAAGGTAATCTATATATAATTAAGTTAATAGAAATTTTATATCAAAGACTATAACTTTGGCTTAGTATCTATTAAATAACAACTACATATCATGGCAAGTGAGTATTAAAAGTCATGCTAATACAAAATATTATTATTGAATTGAGTGACAGTCAAGAAAGAAAAAGGGTGATGCATTCTCAAGGGTAGTTGATCGTGGAATTATTATTTATAGAATTTGGGACGTTGATTGTAGGTAACTCGAGAATAGTTCGTTTAACTATTCAAATCTTGAACTAAGACGTGAATTAAATAGGATCGAGGTCATTCTTCTACGAAGACATACTAGAAGGTAAATCGAATAGTGGGACTTGAAACGAGGCCACTGTCTACCGTTGAGTAGCAACCCTATCCTGAGAAAGGTGAGCGCCTCAATGAAATGTTTTTAAAACTGAAAGAGTTTTTCAATAAAATTATATCATATATATGTATTTCTCATTTGAAATGACTACAGTTATTATATCTCTGTTTATAATTTTCTGCAATGCTTGCAATATACTACTTCTTCATAGTAGAACTGATAATTTTATAACTGTTTGCATTTCTTGCATTATATGCAAATTATTGAATAATGGGGTGTAGTACTTTATCTCACCTCATATTGATGAATGGTACCAAGGTGTAGTACTTTATCTCACCTAAGTACCAATTGCTTGTGCATGATTATTTGCGCGTTCATCTGCTCTAGTTTGATGGTATTCTCTGGATAATTCTGGGTAGCTGGGGGCTACAGGGCTACCAGAGCTCTGCCATTGAAACGGGCTCACAAACCAAGGATTAGAGCACCTTGGGGAGTGACTCACATTATCCGGCTAAGACATGTCAGTGCCACCGAGAAGGGAAAGGTAGCACCTTCTCCCTTATCTAACCGGCGTACTAACTATTGATCCATTCTGTGATCATTGTATCCTTTTGAAGTGGAGGAGTTGTTTAGCCCGTTTTGCCGGGTAATTGAACGTGATTTCATCTATGATATCAATATAATTGTTATTGTGGATTGATTTTATAATTTAAATAGGCAGTTCATGGAGTTCTAAATCGTTTTCTGCGTAAAATTCAATTGCACCTTGGCACATGCCTCACTAAGTTGTTTTTACAACTTACGCTTTCAAATTATTACTCTTTCAGAATCTCACCAAAGGGCAGGATGGGCCATATCAGACTAAGGGATTTCAATTGGGCGTCTACCATAGAGTTTATAGAATTTGTCAAGTGAAGGTCTGGTTTGTAATGAAAAGTTTTAAGTTTAATAGGTTAGTTGGGAGAATTGTATGTGTTGTAATAGATAGTTAGAGCTCTGAACTGCAATTATTGAAAATTTATCAAGGTTATTTTATTATTTATTTATGTCTTAGCAGGCAGGTGCCAGTTTCGGGCCGTTACACGTGGAGTTTGTTTAAAGAATAATCTGAAAGTGTTAAGCTTTGGCATTTTGATCTTAAGCATGCACATTTAGCACTTGTTATGTTTTCTTTGCTCGAGGATGAGTAAGTGTTTAAGTTTGGGGGTGTTGATAACGCCTGAGCACGTCATTATTACCTATCTCTTTAAGCCCAAAACATCTTGTTTTGATCCGAGTGTTTGTGTGTCTTTGCGTGTTTTCGTGTCTTTTGTGCTTTTGGCCCTTTTGTTTGGCCTTTGTTCGGTTTTTGTGTTTTTGTTCTCGTTTTGATCGTTTTCTCCGTGGTTTGTAGGTACTGACATCTTAGAGTGATTCGGAGTTGCATATCAATTATGCGAGTCGCTCTACCCACCCCGCGAGTCAAGCTTGAGCTTCAAAGGAAATATAACCCGACGCAAATTGTACAAGAATGTAGATAGCTTCTCACTAGAACATGCATAAATATTTCATGGATGATCCAAATGAGCTGAATTTTGGATATGTCATAGATGAGTGAGTTAGCTACGCTAAGGACTTTACGGATCCGCATTTGGAGTTCGGAATCAAAAGATATGTTGCTCGTAAGGAAGTGTGGCAGTGAGGCACCCAAGCTACGGCAGAAAAGCTCGCGGCCGCGAGGCCTGCTGCAGATTTTCTGCGGGAAGCAGGGGGTTATTTGTAAAGTCCCCATTTGATCCCACTTGTAATTCTAAACTTTTGGGGGACTTTTTGGTATTGATTCCCTAGGTTAAGAGGGTTAAGAGAAGGAATTAAAACACAACTTCCACAATCTTTCCCTCTTTCTTTGCCTCATTTTCTCTCTAGCCTCCCTCAACTTTCTCTCTTTGTTTTTCCTTTGTCTTCTTGTATTGAAGACTCCACCAAGGGGGTGAGTTAGTCACCACCTTTGGGGAGTGATTAGGTGGTGATTAAGGGGAGGAAAATTCATCTCTCGATTTCATTTCGATTAGGTGATATCTTTCTATTTTCTAGTTGTCTATGATTAGGAGATGAATGTTGTTATTTTCTTTTTGGAACAATGATTGTGGATTTGAATTCTCCGGATTTATAAATATTTATGTTATTATTTGATTAATTATGAGTTGATGATTGATATGATGCTTATATGTGTTTGTTAATCCGATTTCGTGCTTATTGTTCTCTTAAGGTTTGGTCAACTTTTAGGTGAAAGTTATTGATTCTTGATTACTAGACATAGTGATTTTGATTATTTGATTATGAATTTGGATTGTGATTCGATTTTAGGATAGACATATACCTAGGTCGTTTCGTACTCGTTTAAGGTTTAAGTTTAATGCATCGATAAGATTTTAATCCAATTAGACATAAATTGGATTAGTTTAAATCGATAGGTTTGTATGCAACTCGAAAGATGCATACGAACGTCCTTGAATCCTTTAGTAGCAACACGAGGATAATATATTAATTGGCGAGTCATTGTTATCGTTTGACTAGTTATGTTTGGTGTTGGGTTATGTTGATTTGTTGGGTTTATTGTTTTATCGCACTTTTGGCCAATGATTGTAGTAGATTATTGTTTAAGTACTTTGATTTGCGGTAATCATATAATCGGGTTTAATTCTACCTTTAATGCAACCGAGACATAGGACGTCAAAGGTTAGGCGAGTGACGATTTGTGGATTTCAACCTAGGATAGGCATATACCTAGTTTGGTCCGTGTTTGTATTATGGATTCGTTCGTGAATGAATCAAATAACATAGATTCTCTTAATTCGGGGATTCGGGTTAGTTTTTAGGTCCCTGGTGACAACGGTATGCCTTAGAATCTTCTTTTGGGTTCGGACTTCCCTTAAAGCATCGGTTGACAGCGATGTTCGTTCTTGATCCGGATGGAGAGTTTGGGTAGATTGGTAGAGTTAAGTGAAACCGACAGGGAGACTTAACTAATTTGAACTCACAAACAACAATTAAATCTAGGATTGTTTGCATAGCTAACCCAACAATCGCATGATTTATGTGCTTTAACTAATCGCTTATGAATCCTCCTTACCACATAATTAACTCCCCATTTACTTGCTTTTGTAGTTAGATTTACTTTACCGCTCGTAGTTAAATAAAATCACCCTTATCATATATTTGGGTTTGATCATTTTGTATCAAGCGTTCTTAGATGAAATAAGCAGTTGATTGATTCATTTATTCCCACCTTTTACTCATTCGCGGGGATTCGATACTCGGTATGTACTTACCATTTTATATTACTTGTAACGACCGTATACTTGCGTAGTTTGCATATTAGATTTTGGAACGCAACATGTCCCCAAAATGAAAGAGGAAGGTTAATGGCATTCATCTTGGCTCGAACCATGTCCATCAAGGTTCGATTCCTTCTCTCTGCTACTCCATTTAATCGGGGTTTTGCAGGAGAAGTCCACTGTGATAGTATTCCATGCTCTACAATATAATTTAAAAATTCATTACTGTGAAATTCTCTACCTCGGTCAGATCGAATAGCCTTTATCGTATGACCAAGTTGATTCTCTACTGCCATCTTGAATTCTTTGAATCGTTCAAAGGCTTCAGACTTGTGTTTGAAGAAGAACCACTACAAAAAAATGGTTGTTTTGTGACAAATTGTTATGACGTAAAAGAAAATCGTCACAACAACTTCTGTCATGAGACGAAGGTAGCTTTCGTCACATGAAACCTATGCTGATATGGAGAAATAATTTTCGTCACATGAGCTCCAACTTGATGCGACAAGTTTCAATATTCGTCGCAAGATGGTAAAACTCATATGACGAAAAATAATTTTGTCATATAAGAGCAAAGTTCATGCGACGATTTACATTTTTATCACAAGATAGCATCGCTCATATGACAAAATAATAATTCGTCACATATGTACTAATTTCATGTGACGAATTTCTATTTTGGTAACATAACAGCATTCCTCATATAACAAAAAGAAAAATTGTCATATAATAACAAATTTCATGTGACAAATTATTTTGTTCGTCATAAAAATAGTATGGCTCATACGACGAAAGGTGATTTTGTCATGAGATAACAAATTTCATGTGATGAAAATTTAGTTTTGTCATAAATATATTATGGCTCATATGACAAAAGAATATTCGTCATATAAGAACATATTTCTTGTGACGAAGTTTGATATACGTCACAAAATTAGTATGACTCATATGACAAAAGTGTTGTTTCGTCATATAACTTTGTCTTTATGTGACGAATTTTTTGTACTCGTCACAACAAAAGTTTTTCCGTAAACTTTTTTTGATTGTGGCAATAATATTACTTCGTCAAAAATTTCACAAGAACATTCGTACATTTTTCTTTAATGGTTACAACCAGGACCTGACATAAGATAAGTTTGGGACAAGTAACACGGTTCAATAAATTTTGAAAAGTGGACTTTCAATCTCAAATTCATCCAAAAATACAAATCGAATAATTTTTTATGCATAGATTTTTCTTCAATTTTCAACTGCTATGATATTTCTTTCTATGCCAAAGATGATAAAAGCCGTTTTTTCAGACAACTAATCACATTTTAGATCGTCCTGATTTCGGATAACCTTGTGTACATAACCATATATAAAACAATTTTGAATTAACGACTAAGTATAGATTTGATTTCAAATAACATCAATGTATATAACATTAAGGTCAACAATTGGTCAATTAACGTTACGAATTGATAATCGATTGATCTGATTGTGAATAACATCAATGTCCATAACCATATAGTCAACATTTGGTCAATTAACATTACAAATTGAGAATCGATAGATCTGGTTGCGAATAACATCAATGTATGTAAACATATAACCATATAGTCAACAATTCTGAATTAATTCAAAACCAAATATCAATTTGATTTCGAATAACTTCAATGTACATAATCATAAGGTCAACAATCGGTCAATTAACGTTACAAATCAAGAATCAATCGATTTGATTGCTAATAACCTCAATGTACATAACCATATAGTCTAACATATTTGATTTGAATTAACGACTAATTAATTCCGAGCCAAGTATCAAATTAATTTTGAATAACATCACTGTACATAACCCCAAGGTCAACAATTTGTCAATTGACGTTAAAAATCGAGAATCAATTGATCTGATTGCAAATAAACTCAATGTACTTAACAATATATTCCACAATTTAATTTGAATTACTTTTTAATTTCATATTTTTCGCTATAATTGGATTAGTTAATTTAAAAACTTTTAATAATAATAATTAATGATTTAGGGTAAAATAATTAACAAAAATTGAAAAAAAATTGAAATTAATTGACTTGGCATAAAGCCCTAATTTTACTCTCTTCTTCCTCACTCCTCATATCCGACTCATTCTCTCTCTCCGATGCCGCCGTATCCGGCTCCACCTCCGTCCTCGACTCCGGCTCTAGCTCCAGAACTCCGCGGCTCCACCTCCGTCCTCGACTCCGGCTCCAGCTCCACATCTCCGCAGCCCTGCCGGCTCCAGCTCCGCCACGCACGGCTCTCGCCCCAGCTCCGCCACGCACAACTCCCACTCCAGATCCGTCACTCCTCCAGCTCTAGATCTGTCCACACCTCCGCCTCCAGCTCCGTCCACGGCTCCGAGTACATCTCCGCCACATCTCCGGCTCCAGCTCCGCCACTACACAGGTCTGGGACAGTTATATACTCTATTTTATTTAATTTCTGTTGCACTACTGTTTTGGCCGCTTATATTGATCAAGAAACGACTGATATAGTTATTATCTCTATACTAATCTTACAATTACTTTTCTGTTTGAGTGATTCATCTGTTGTGATATAGTATATAATTTTATTATTTTTCTTCATTGATTGATATATAATTACGTAATTCCCTTTTGTTCATTTTTCTGAATCAAGATCTACAAATTATTCTTGTTCTTTGGATGCTCAGTGAGTGCTTAGTATGTGTAGTTTTTTTATGGCAACTTTTGGAGAATGTTTGTCAAAACTCTTGTTTTTCCACAATTTTAACAATTGTTAAGGGAGTATGTTAATAATTATTGAAAATTTGTTTAAAATTGGATTTGTAGATTCAACTTTTTCCCCCCTTTTTTCTGTTCTTCTGCTTCCATATTTGTAGCTTGGCTTTCGTTTAAAACTTTGAATCAAATTTTGATTCTCGATTTTAGTATGAAACTTGTTTATTCTTATAATTAAAAACCAATGTAGGTGTCATTTTCTTTTTAATGTGGCAAATTTAGCAGAGTTTGAGTTTGAGTTTAAGTAGTACTGAAGTTGTTCAAAAAAGTCCTATTATATTGAGCCCATATAAAATAAATTTGTTGCTGCTTTGTTGGATTGTGTTTGGTTTTATACATTGAAGAGAAAGAAGAGGTTTCTTGTTTGCTGTCTAGAAAAAATGGATGAAGATGGGCTTCAAGGGCAGAGGGGAGAATCAACTTTATGAGTTTTGAGGGTCAACTATTTGAGAAAAAAAGTGAGATGTCTTACTATATTCGAAGGCTCTTTTTCTTTCTAAAAATTAAAGTTTTTTAAGGGCTAACTATAAAAGTATCCCATGTTTTTAGTTTTTGTGCAATTCTTAGACTTTCTTGTTTAGCTAAATATATTTTTATTTCTTACGTTCTTTTGGGTTAATTTTAACATATGAATTGTTAATACTCTGTAAATTAATGTCTAGTCTTGACTTGTTCATTTGACTTGGTACCAAGAGCTTGTTAGTGTGGGATAAATCTATTGCTATAAAATGTGTTGTTTACAATTGAGGAGTCTTTGTCTAGTTGATGTATTTTTATCAAGACAAGTTGTTTTGGTGGCTCTAATGTGTCTGTTTAGTTTTTATATGCCATATAACATTTATAAACGATTAGTATATCTACGTGTTCTATGAAACTTTCAAGTACTTCTGATTAGTGAATACACTATTTCCTTGTAAGTTTATTTCCTTGTAACTTTATGTAATTAAATTTGAGATTTGAAGGTACAAAAGATGAGCCAAAGTTTTAATATTCTATGTATTTTCTCTCTGTTTAAACCACTTGTATGATGAAGGAATGCTTGGTCCAATTGTTTGTTTTGTGTTAAAATACAATTATTCTTTCGTGTTGTAGCCTTCGAAGAATTTTAAGGTAAGAAATCTTAGAATATTAAATCTAACTCCTTTATGGTTTTCAATAAGTATGGTTATAATTTTTAATACTTCTCTATATAAAAGCACTTGAATTACCATGCTTGGTGTATTTTATTATCTGCTAGTAATTGGTGTATGTATGTGCAGGATGTCAAGATGTTCGATTTGTTGAGCAAATGTGTACACACAATCTTTGATCAATTTGGACAAGGTACTACAGTAGTTGTTCGTGGTGTATGCATGTACATATTTGAATATTATCTAATTTTTGGATTTAAGTAACTGTTGTAAATTATCCTTATGTGTTTATGAAACTTTTGTTTGTTTGGATATAACTAGTTGAACAGAGATGTAATGTTGGTCCCAAGTGGTCAGATGAGGTCTAGAGGGGGGGGGGGTGAATAGACCTCTGAAAATTTTTGAACTTAAAACTTTTCAGTCTTCTGTCAGCAGACTAAGCTGATGAAGAACAGTAAGCAGACTAGTCTGATCGTGAACAAATCTTGAACAGACGACTGACCACTCTTCTTACAGTGACTTAGCTGTTTTTCAGCAAAACAGTTTTTCAAAGAGTTTACTTGCAGCGGATTGTTTCAAAGTGTTTTTCACAAGTAGACTAAGTTCTTTTAAAAGATTTTATCCCCAGTTTTTATAAACTCCTTTTGTTTCAAAATCTTTTCAAATAATTCGAAGTGTTTAAGTGTGTAAACTTTAAATATGCAAGAAAGCTTTAAATGCAAGATAACACAAAGAATTTTTATAGTGGTTATATGGATAAAAATCCTTTAGTCCACTCTTCCAGATCACTTAGATTCTGGGTTATACTATAATCACTTAGATTACAATATTTCTCCACTTACACCTAAACAACTAATGAGAAGGCTGTAAGCTCACAATAGAAAATCACTTAGAAATTCTACTCTCTGAAGTTTGATCACTCACAAAGATGGATCACAACTCCGCACAACACTCAGCTAAATACAAGATCACTCAGATCGTATTTTTCTATTTTCTTCAACTTGGATCAGCCAACAGATGACTTCACCAATCGAGTGAGCTGTTCGAGCTTCTTGAGACTTAGAAAAATTCTGCTTCAATTGCGAAATCTCAGAGATGTTGTTGTGTGTCTCTCTCTTCGAACTTTGCTCTATTTATACTTGAATTTGAATTTATGACCGTTGAAGGAAATCACATCTTCAAATCCATTTTCCAGCTCATTTTGAAACGGCTCTCTGCAGCAATCGTACAGTGTACAGTACCTTTCTGTCCATCGCATTTAATGCTGCATTTAATGCACTCTGCTGATCCGAGGATATCTTCAATCATTTGCCATTACTACCCTTCTCTTTCAGCATTTATTACGCCAGGTGCATTTATTACCGTTGGACTAATCTCTTGATCTCTTCTACTCTGCTGATCAAAACGACTCTGCTGATAGATACTCTGCTGATCAAATACTGAACTCATCTGATTTGACTCGGCTGATGATCTACCCTTCTGTTCGCTGTTTCAGCAAGAGATCACTAGTCTTCTGAGCTTCGAACTTTGAACTCTTCTGATGTCTTCTTTTACTCGTTCAAAATTCTTCTAAGGGAGCTAAGCTTCCATACTTAGCTGATTATGATGTTTTGGAATTCATCAAAACCTTCCCTTACTTTCTGACTTCTTTGCACTTCATCTTCATCCAACAATTTCCCCCTTTTTGATGATGACAAAACCTCAGCTAAGTACCTGTACCTAAACTAAAGTTTTGATCCTCAAAAATTTCTGAGATAGAAATAATCTGTTGGAGTCAAACTTGCAATTTTATAGATATTGAATTGATTACATTTTACAAGTTTTGAAGAGTAAAAGATGCAAAGTAAAAGATTACAAGGTTTTTAAAGTAAAGAAATCTAGTCTAAACTAGTCTTCTTCTTTCTTTTCTTCTTCAGCTTCCTTGTCTTCTTTTTCTGATTCATCAGCAGGTTTGGAAGTTCCAACTTCCAACTTCTGCTTCAACAGCTCTAGCTTCTTCTTTTTAGTGTCAGGATCAAGCTGTTCTTCAGCTGAATCCTTAGCAGCAGCTATCTCCTTATCTGATTTAGCTTTTGCTTCAGCTTCAGTTTCTTCAAATTCTTCAGCTATCTCCTTATCATCTTCTTCTTTTTCTGTGACCTTTTCTTCTGCTGATCTGCTTGTGCCTTCATTTGCTGCTTCATTCCTATCATTATCATCAGCAGACTCTTCTAAGACTTCTGTTCCTTCAGCATCATCTTCAGCTTCCAATTCAACAGAAGGTCCAACTCTTTTCTGCCCAAATATCCTCTCTTCCCCCTTTTTGTCATCATCAGCAGGGTCGATTTGATAGTTTGGTAAGATTGGAGTAATTAGAAGTGAATCACAGAGAAGCTTGATGTTCTCTTCCATAGCATTCATCTGAGCCTGTTGAATAAGTTGATTGGCTTTAACAGTCTTGACTTCTTTTAGCAAGTCTTCTCCTTGATCACCCAACTGAATTTGAGATCCCAAAATCCAATTTGATGAAGCAGTGAAGTCTTTCATCATGTTTCCCATGACTTCATCTTCTGCTTGGAGAGCCAATTCAACAGTTTGTTCAATCTGCTTCCAACCTTCAGTAGTGCTCTGAGTCCTTCTTCTAAGAATATCCATATCCTGACAGATAGATTTAACATTATAAGCAGTGTCTTCTATCAGATCTGTTGGGACAGCAGCAGCTTTCTGAACTGGTTGTTTAACAGCAGCAATCACTTCTGCAGCTAATTCTTTCTTCATATCCTTCAAAGAATTGGTGATCATTTGCTGGATGGAGTCCAGCAGATTAGTCTGAACACCATGAGATGTTGAAGGCATATCTGAAGTAGCAGCAGGTGAATCTTCCATGAGTTGCTCTGATGGTTGAGGTGTCAATGCAAGAGATTGATCTGCTGGTTTATCAGCAAGGCTTGGAGTGCTTTCCTTCTCCATCACTTGATCATCTCCTTTATCAGCAACTTCTTTCTCCTTTAACTGATCTGCTGGAATTTCTTCTTCCTTCTTTGATTCATCAGCAGCATCAGACTTATTATCCTGCATTTTGTCTTGATCAGATGGGTCTGAAGTACCCTCAATTTGCTTGGGTTGATCAGAGGACTCTGCTCTTTCTTTCTCAGCAGGTGATATAATTTTCTTGACAGTTTCAACTGTCCTCATCAATCCTTCATTGTCCACTGCAGACCTGTTAGAAATCCAAGTAAAGTTATCAAGAGGAATAAAAGTAGATGTTGGATCCTCAGGTAACTCTTCATAAGGTTTCAGATTAGGTCCATAGACAATATGTTTGATGTTAGGAAGTGGGACCAGTGAGCTTGGTTGTCCCCTTAACTTCCTTGCTTTCTTTGCCCAGAGCTCCATTGCTTGAGCAATAGCCAACTTGATAAATCTGTCTTTGAGGTCTGTTGAGTTATCAAAATCCTCAGAGATAGATGCAAAGATCTTCTTGGCTTCTTCTTTGACTATATGACATATCCTCATCCTTAACCTATCCAGAAAGAATTCTGAATCAAGTGCTTGAATGAGTGAATTTGTCTCAAGCCATTTAAGTATCCATTCTTCTGTAGCCTTGAACTCTTTCCATTTGGCCATTTCAGCAGGACTTTTTGTCAATCTGAATTCTCTCCATCTGTTGTATTTGATCTTTTCAGAATTGAAGAGTGTCAGACGATTAATCCTCTCACTTTCAGCATCTAGTCTTTTAAGAAATTCTTCAAACATTGCAGGGTCTTCCCTAACAATTTCAAGTGATAATCTGATTTCTTCTCTTTTCTTCTCTTTTATCTTGGGTGCAGGCATAGCTGGGATTGGTTTATTTGGATCCCTTGGTTCACCAATAGCTATCCCACCACTTTGCTGAATTCCATGAGCATCCTTGATGCTTGCTTCAAGAACAGCAGCCAACTCTGCTGCCTCAATAGCATCTCTCTGCTCTTGAGTCATTTTGCTGGCTTCTTCCTCCAGCCTTTTTAATTCTAGGCTTTTCAGCCTATCCTCTTCTGCTTTCTCTGCAGCTAACCTCTGCTTTTCAGCAGCATCTAACTTCATCTTTTCTGCAACAGTTACATAAGTTGAAAATTTCCCAGGCCTTTGTCTGATTGGATTGGGACTTTCAACTGTTTGAAGAGGAACAGCAGCAACTGGAGTAGGATGCAACAAAGGTACATCTCCTTCAAGTGTTGAACTAGTCTGCTGTACATTTTGGACTTCAGCAGATAGTGCAACAGATGAGTCTTCTGTTTGTACTCCAATTTTAGAGACAACTTTTTCTTCAGTAGCAGCAGCTTTAGCAGCTTCAACGGCAGGTTCTTTAATTGTTAATGGCCTTTCTGCTTCTGTAGTTGTTTCTCTTACAATTGCAACAGGTTCTTCAGAGAAGTGTACCTGTCTCTTTGCCTTGGACTTAGGAATTCTCTTGGCAGGAGGGTTTGCAGGAGGTCCCCTTGCCTCACTCCTAGTCCTCAATCTCTTCAACCTTTGAATAGGAATTTCTTCATCTGTATCTGTCTTTTCAGGTGAAGATCCAGTCTCCATGTTCTCAAGTTCAGCTGTGAAGTCATCTATCACCTTTTCAGGGACTTCAAATTCAGGTTGTGCTGATTCAGCCACAACAGCAGACTGTGCTGTTGGCTCAGCAGATTGACTTGTCTGACCCACCTTCTTGCTCTTCTTAGAAGGGGTCTTCTTGGATTTTGCTGGGGCTTTTCTCTTAGGTTTCTCCACTATTTGTCTGACAGGCTCGTAGAGTTTGAACTCTTTACTGGCATGAGTTTGCTTCCCACCACCCATAGGGCAATTTAGTGAGGCAAACAGATTACTCAGTAAAATAGCATGAGAATGCCTTTTATCACTTAACAGCTCATACAAGTGAGCAGCCCAGTTAACCTTAAATCCATAATAAATGCAAATCATTGTGCAGTATCTCCTCCTAGGTAATCCATCCAAGGAACCCGTAGCACAATCTATTATCTTTGCAATAATATCAGCAAATCTCTGATATTCACCCTTCAGCTGGGTCTTCATCAAAGTCCCAGTCATCTCTTCTCCAGGTTTAGCACAAATAGCCCAGAACTCCTCTTCTTTTTCAGACCCAAGGTCTGTCACATCTCCTCCCTCGTTCGTCAGCTTATATATTTCACTAAGAACAGCAGCAGATACAGCAATATTCTTACCACCAATGACGGCAGTCATAACAGTGTCATTCTTGATGAATTTTCTGGTTGTGTAGAAATGGTAAACATCCTCCAAGTAGACTCTGTCTTCGTGAGCCTCCAAAACAGGAACTAACGAAGCTTCCTTAATCTTTTCCAGTAACGAGCGCATCAGATCAGTGCCCGAAAAATGGAATTTGCTGTAGTTGAAGTACCTTCCCTCAATAATCTTGTCCATTTTCAGAGATTAGTGAGTAGATTCTGCAAAAGAACAGTGAACTTTCGAAGCAATAGGGTTTGAGAGTTAGAGAGTTTGAGAATTTTTGAGTGCGTAAGACGACTGAACTGTTTAGATCGGATTTTATAGGTTTCCTTTTGATTTGGTTTCCGTGATTTATCTGAACCATTGATCTAATCTGACAGTTTTAAATCGTATGGCTAGGAGAAGCGGATTTCAATTTTATTATTTTAATGTCAGATGGGCGGGAAACTCTATCGACACTAATCTGTTACTTATAAAAGCGTGTTTCTTAAGAATGCGTTTTATGACCATGCTTATATAAGATATCAGATGAGTAGAGTTTAACTTATCTGACAGACGAGTGATCTGTTATCTGATATTACTAGAGAATGCCAATAGCTAGTAATCTTCCTCTGCTGTTTGTCAATCCAGCAAGATAAAATAATCTTCAGTCTTCAAGAATTAAGAACAGATCTTCAGATAATATAACTTTCATTAACTGACATTAACAGATTTCATCTTCAGAACAGAAGTACCGCTAGTCTTACACGTTCCCCCTGTCTTTAAGAATCCATAAGCTAACTAGTCTGTTGAAAGTTAATTCTTGAATAGGGTAGCGGATAACTAAGCTGTTGAACTCCAGTCTTCTGATGAGTTCCCCCTCAGCTTATGCATCCAAATTAAGTAGTCCTAACTCAGCTCTTAGAGTTGAGAACCTTGCTTCACTTAGAGGTTTAGTAAAGATATCAGCAATTTGATTGTCAGTATGAACATACTCTATCAACACATTGCCTTTTTCCACATGATCTCTAATGAAGTGATGCTTGATCTCTATATGTTTAGTCCTTGAATGACTTGTAGTATTCTGAGTGAGTGAAATTGCACTTGTATTATCACAGTAGATTGGTATTCCACTGATCTTGATGTTGTAGTCTTCTAGTTGATGCTTCAACCAAAGTATCTGTGCACAACAAGCTCCAGCAGCTATATATTCAGCTTCAGCAGTAGATATAGAAACTGAGGTTTGTTTCTTACTCATCCATGAGATCAGACGACTACCTAAGAACTGACAGGCACCTGTTGTGCTTTTTCTGTCAATCTTGCAGCCAGCAAGGTCTGAATCTGAATAACCAATAAGCTCAAATCCAGATTCTCTAGGATACCACAATCCCAATTCTTGAGTGCCTTTAACATATTTCAATATCCTCTTGGCAGCTAAGAGATGAGATTCCTTGGGGTTTGATTGAAATCTTGCACAGACTCCAACTGAGTACATTATATCAGGTCTGCTTGCTGTTAGATATAACAGTGACCCTATAATGCCTCTGTATTTGGTTATGTCCACTGATTTGCCATCTTCATCTTTATCCAAACGAAGACTTGTAGACATAGGAATAGTAGCAGTAGAGCTAGTTTCCATACCAAACTTCTTGAACAGATCTCTTGTGTATTTTGCTTGATTTATAAAGATTCCATCAGGTAGCTGTTTGACTTGTAAACCAAGAAAATAATTAAGTTCACCCATCATGCTCATTTCAAACTTATTCTGCATCAGCTTGGAGAACTTATCACACATCTGTTGGTTAGTTGAACCAAAAATAATATCGTCCACATATATTTGCACAATCAATATATGATTCTCCCATTCAATTGTGAACAAGGTTTTATCAACCTTACCTTTATGAAATCCTTTAATTAAAAGAAAATCAGATAGGGTATCATACCATGCTCTTGGAGCCTGTTTCAGTCCATAGAGGGCTTTCTTCAGACGATATACTTTGTCCTCTTCTTGATAGACTTCAAATCCAGGAGGTTGTTCAACGTACACTTCTTCTTGCAATTCTCCATTGAGAAAAGCAGACTTCACATCCATCTGATAGACAGTGAAGTTCTTGTGAGCAGCATAGGCTAGAAACAGTCTGATTGCTTCAAGTCTTGCTACTGGTGCAAAAGTTTCATCAAAGTCAATTCCTTCTTCTTGACAATAACCCTTGGCCACTAGTCTTGCTTTGTTTCTGGTAACAATACCATCTTCATTCATCTTATTTCTGAAAACCCACTTAGTGCCAATTACTCTTTGATGACTTGGTCTAGGAACTAAGTACCAGACTTCATTCCTTTCAAATTGATTCAACTCTTCTTGCATAGCTTCTATCCAGAAGGAATCATTGAGAGCTTCTTCAATTTGTTTAGGCTCTATTTGAGATAGAAATGTGACAAACATAGCATCTTGTGCAGCAGCTCTTCTTGTTTTCACTCTATCTAAAGGATCACCAATCACCAACTCTGGTGGATGGTTTCTGAGCCATCTGAGATCAGGTTGCAGGTCTGAATGTTGTCCTCTGTTTTGATCTTGCAACACTACTGTTGGAGATACAGTAGTAGTCTGTTGAACACTTGCCGTCTGTTGAACAGTCTCTGGTCTGTCAGCTGTTTGCAACTCGTCTGTTAGACAATCAGCACTGTGATTTTGAACAGCACTTGAGTTATCAGCTGAATTTAGATTAGGTAGTATGATGGGAACATATTCTTCATTTCTTCCAATGTCTAACTTCTGTAGATCAGCAGGCAGATCTTGATTAATACTTTGATTCTTTTCAGAAGATTGACTTGGCTCATCAAATACTACATGGATAGATTCTTCTATTAGTAATGTTCTTTTATTGAAAACTCTATAAGCTTTACTAACAGATGAGTATCCTACAAACACAGCTTCATCAGCCTTTTCTGCAAATGCAGTAAGGTGATTCTTCCCATTATTCAATACAAAACATTTACAACCAAAAATCTTAAAGTAATGAATGTTTGGTTTTCTGTTGTTCCAAACTTCATATGGCGTCTTGTTCTGATTTTTGTTGATCATACATCTGTTCTGGGTGAAGCATGCTGTATTTGTTGCTTCTGCCCAAAATCTTTGAGGCAGTTTAGCTTCAGCTATCATGGTTCTGACAGCTTCTTTTAGTGTTCTGTTTCTCCTTTCAGCAACACCATTTTGTTGAGGGGTTCTGGCAGCAGAGTACTCATGATGTATTCCTTTGATAGTACAATACTCTTCAACAGTAGAGTTTGTGAACTCTGTCCCTCTATCTGATCTGATCTTCAAGATTTTGATAGTCTTCTCATTCTGGATCAGTTCCATCAGATTAGTAAGATGTTCCTTGGTTTCACTCTTTTTCTTCATGAAAATCACCCAAGTATATCTTGAATAATCATCCACAACAGCTAGGCAGTATTTCTTTCCACCGTTGCTGACTGGATCAATAGGGCCAAACAAGTCCATATGTAACAGCTCCAATATCCTTCCAGAAGATTGGTGCTTCTTGCTTTTGAATGATGACTTGATTTGTTTACCCTTCTGACAGGCGTCACAGAGCTTATCTTTGCTCATGACTGCTTTTGGAATCCCTTCTACCAAATCATTCTTGATTAATCTGTTTATGGTCTTGAAGTTTAAGTGATTCATCCTTTTGTGCCACAGCCAACTGACTTCACTTGGAGCAGATGCTACCAAACAAACACTTGAATTCTTGTCAGCAGAATTCCAGTCGACTATGTAGACATTTCCTTGTCGTCTTCCAGATAAAATTACCTTCTTTGTACCAATCTGTTCGACAAAACACTTATCTGTTGAGAAGATGACTGAATATCCCTTGTCACAAAATTGACTTATGCTTAGCAGATTGTATTTGAGGCCTTTGACATATGAGACGTCAGATATCTCTATGTTTCCTCTGATTATTCTTCCTTTAGCTTTAATCTTGCCTTCTTTGCTGTCTCCAAATGTAACACTTGGACCATCCACAGCAACTGCATCAGTCAGCTCATGTATGTTTCCACACATGTGTCTTGAACATCCACTGTCCAAGTACCAGATCTTCTCTACTTTACTCCTACTCCTAATCCTATCCTACAAAACAAAAATAAAATTGTTTTAGGTACCCTTATTGAGAGGGTCCTGAAGGATTAGTTCCACCTTTGACAACCCAAGATGTTGAAGTCTTAGGCTTCTTAGGTTTCTGAGTTTTCACAGGAGCATGAACAGTTTCATTTTTATCATAATTATCAGATAAGTCATGTTGATGATCAGTATGATATGAATAATGTTCATAAGCAGGGTAAGGTGCATGATATGCAGGATATGCATGCATAGGATGAGCAGGGTAAGGTGCATAGTAACTAGGAAACTGAGGTGCATGATACATAGGATGATATGCAGCAGGTTGCACATAATATGACTCATTTCCATACCAAGCATTTTGATTTTTCTTATTCTTATGCTTCTTTGGCTTACTAGGTGCTTGCTCAACTTGTTTAGACTTAGCTTTACCAACAGATTGATTCACTTTAGCTTTATCAGCAGACTTCTTAGGACTCTGCTGTTTGGTCTTACTAGTCTTATTTCCTACACTAGGCTCTTTGCTCTTTTTAGCCTTAGGAGATTTCTTCTCCTTTAATACTTTCTCAGGTGAAGTAGGTCTAGCAGTTTGAACATATAGAATGACCTTACTATTGTCAGCTGATATGAATTTTTCAGTATGTTTCAACTCTTGCTTATCCTGTTCTAAAGGTGTCTCCTGTTTACTAGATGTAGACATGGGTGCAACAGTTGACTTATCATGAGACTCAATAATCTTTTCAAGTTCCATGATTTTTCCTTTATAAACTTCACATTCAGCTTTCAGAGATTCATTTTCTTGCTCAAGCTGTTTGTATTCAGCTGATTCTTTTGGCTTTTCAGCTAAAAGTTTCAGTGAACTATTTTGCTCTTTTAGCAGGATCATCTCTTCCTTAAGCTTAACAAATTCTCCAGCAATAGTAGTATTATTCAACATCATTTGCTCTAGAGAATCAAACAATTCATTATTTTGAGGAGTTACCTCATCCTCAGAGTCATCAGAGTCCTTTGCCATCAGGCACAGGAGAGCAGGCTTTTCTTCATCAGAAGATTCTTCATCAGACGAGTCTGAATCTGAATCAGATGAGCAGACAGCAGCAAGCTTTTCTGCTTCAGCCATCATTGCTTTCCCTCTCTGATACTTTCTTTCTTTTCTCACTTTCTTCTCCTCTTCAGTGTACTTCTCTGCTTTTGGATATGGGCAGTCTTTGATGAAATGTCCCAATTTCCTGCAGTTGTAACACATTAGTTTTGATTTGTAATCATCTTTATCTTGAGAAGAAAAGTTAGGTTTAGAAGTAGAAGCATTGTTGTATTTGTTCTTCATTTTTCTTTTGTAGAACTTCTTGAAATTATTCATCAACAGTGCAACGTCTCCAGCAGTGTACTCCTTCTTGTTGAGTAGAGTGGCTTCATCAGATGAGTCCACTTCTTTGCTTTTCTGTGCTGGTCTTCTGGTGTTTTCAGCAGCAACAAGTGCAGCTGTGGGTCCTGAAGTTGAGGTTTCTTCAATACCCATCCTAGGCAGTTTATACTCGAATGCCTTGAGTACAGAAAACAGCTCTGTAAGAGAGATCTTTCCCAGATCCCTTGATTCTTCCATTGCTGTCACTTTCATGTTGAACTTTGGGGGTAGGGCCTTTAGTACTCTGACGGTGATCTCCTTGTCAGTGAAGGTCTTTCCCAACTTTAAAACTTCATTTAGAGTTCTGGTGAATCTGGTATCCATCTGATCAATGGTTTCTCCAGACTTCATCTTGAAATTGTCAAGTTTTTCCAAAGCAACAGTGAGCTGATGCTCCTTGATAGCATCATTGCCTTCGCTCATATCTCTGACTTTGTCCCACATCTCCTTTGCAGTCTTGCAATGTTTGACCTTGTCAAACCGATCATTATCCAGGGCTTTAGTCATGATGAATCTCCCAACTTTATCTAGATTGTAAAGCTTTATCTCCTCTGGAGTCATCTCATGAAGGTCTTTTTCCACAACCGTATCTACTTCATTTATTTTTATGGTCTTTGTGAATCTGAATGGACCTTTAATGATACATGTGTACATGTTGTCATTATAAGCAGCAAGGAAAATCTCCATTCTGATTTTCCAGTCCTCAAAGGACATACCAGCAATGTGGGGAACATGGCTGATACAATCCATTTTTCAAAAAGTTTTAGTTTTTCAAAAAGATGCTCTTTTGAAAAAGTTTTCAAAAACCTTTGAAAAACACTTGGATCAATCTCGTTGATCAGGCAGCTGATTCAAATGAACCACCTGCTCTGATACCACTTGTTGGTCCCAAGTGGTCAGATGAGGTCTAGAGGGGGGGGGGGGGGGGTGAATAGACCTCTGAAAATTTTTGAACTTAAAACTTTTCAGTCTTCTGTCAGCAGACTAAGCTGATGAAGAACAGTAAGCAGACTAGTCTGATCGTGAACAAATCTTGAACAGACGACTGACCACTCTTCTTACAGTGACTTAGCTGTTTTTCAGCAAAACAGTTTTTCAAAGAGTTTACTTGCAGCGGATTGTTTCAAAGTGTTTTTCACAAGTAGACTAAGTTCTTTTAAAAGATTTTATCCCCAGTTTTTATAAACTCCTTTTGTTTCAAAATCTTTTCAAATAATTCGAAGTGTTTAAGTGTGTAAACTTTAAATATGCAAGAAAGCTTTAAATGCAAGATAACACAAAGAATTTTTATAGTGGTTATATGGATAAAAATCCTTTAGTCCACTCTTCCAGATCACTTAGATTCTGGGTTATACTATAATCACTTAGATTACAATATTTCTCCACTTACACCTAAACAACTAATGAGAAGGCTGTAAGCTCACAATAGAAAATCACTTAGAAATTCTACTCTCTGAAGTTTGATCACTCACAAAGATGGATCACAACTCCGCACAACACTCAGCTAAATACAAGATCACTCAGATCGTATTTTTCTATTTTCTTCAACTTGGATCAGCCAACAGATGACTTCACCAATCGAGTGAGCTGTTCGAGCTTCTTGAGACTTAGAAAAATTCTGCTTCAATTGCGAAATCTCAGAGATGTTGTTGTGTGTCTCTCTCTTCGAACTTTGCTCTATTTATACTTGAATTTGAATTTATGACCGTTGAAGGAAATCACATCTTCAAATCCATTTTCCAGCTCATTTTGAAACGGCTCTCTGCAGCAATCGTACAGTGTACAGTACCTTTCTGTCCATCGCATTTAATGCTGCATTTAATGCACTCTGCTGATCCGAGGATATCTTCAATCATTTGCCATTACTACCCTTCTCTTTCAGCATTTATTACGCCAGGTGCATTTATTACCGTTGGACTAATCTCTTGATCTCTTCTACTCTGCTGATCAAAACGACTCTGCTGATAGATACTCTGCTGATCAAATACTGAACTCATCTGATTTGACTCGGCTGATGATCTACCCTTCTGTTCGCTGTTTCAGCAAGAGATCACTAGTCTTCTGAGCTTCGAACTTTGAACTCTTCTGATGTCTTCTTTTACTCGTTCAAAATTCTTCTAAGGGAACTAAGCTTTCCATACTTAGCTGATTATGATGTTTTGGAAATCATCAAAACCTTCCCT
>CM064882.1:31999122-32100233 GCA_003313485.2 Penstemon barbatus
CTAATCTGTTACTTATAAAAGCGTGTTTCTTAAGAATGCGTTTTATGACCATGCTTATATAAGACATCAGATGAGTAGAGTTTAACTTATCTGACAGACGAGTGATCTTTTATCTGATATTACTAGAGAATGCCAATAGCTAGTAATCTTCCTCTGCTGTTTGTCAATCCAGCAAGATAAAATAATCTTCAGTCTTCAAGAATTAAGAACAGATCTTCAGATAATATAACTTTCACTAACTGACATTAACAGATTTCATCTTCAGAACAGAAGTACCGCTAGTCTTACACGTTCCCCCTGTCTTTAAGAATCCATAAGCTAACTAGTCTATTGAAAGTTAATTCTTGAATAGAGTAGCGGATAACTAAGCTGTTGAACTCCAGTCTTCTGATGAGTTCCCCCTCAGCTTATGCATCCAAATTAAGTAGTCCTAACTCAGCTCTTAGAGTTGAGAACCTTGCTTCACTTAGAGGTTTAGTGAAGATATCAGCAATCTGATTATCAGTATGAACATACTCTATCATAACATTGCCTTTTTCCACATGATCTCTAATGAAGTGATGCTTGATCTCTATATGTTTAGTCCTTGAATGACTTGTAGTATTCTGAGTAAGTGAAATTGCACTTGTATTATCACAGTAGATTGGTATTCCACTGATCTTGATATTGTAGTCTTCTAGTTGATGCTTCAACCAAAGTATCTGTGCACAGCAAGCTCCAGCAGCTATATATTCAGCTTCAGCAGTAGATATAGAAACTGAGGTTTGCTTCTTACTCATCCATGAGATCAGACGACTACCTAAGAACTGACAAGCACCTGTTGTGCTTTTTCTGTCAATCTTGCAGCCAGCAAGGTCTGAATCTGAATAACCAATGAGTTCAAATCCAGATTCTCTAGGATACCACAATCCCAATTCTTGAGTGCCTTTAACATATTTCAATATCCTCTTGGCAGCTAAGAGATGAGATTCCTTGGGGTTTGATTGAAATCTTGCACAGACTCCAACTGAGTACATTATATCAGGTCTGCTTGCTGTTAGATACAACAGTGACCCTATAATGCCTCTGTATTTGGTTATGTCCACTGATTTTCCATCTTCATCTTTGTCCAAACGAAGACTTGTAGACATAGGAATAGTAGCAGTAGAGCTAGTTTCCATACCAAACTTCTTGAACAGATCTCTTGTGTATTTTGCTTGATTTATAAAGATTCCATCAGGTAGCTGTTTGACTTGTAAACCAAGAAAATAATTAAGTTCACCCATCATGCTCATTTCAAACTTATTCTGCATCAGCTTGGAGAACTTATCACACATCTGTTGGTTAGTTGAACCAAAAATAATATCGTCCACATATATTTGCACAATCAATATATGATTCTCCCATTCAATTGTGAACAAGGTTTTATCAACCTTACCTTTATGAAATCCTTTAATTAAAAGAAAATCAGATAGGGTATCATACCATGCTCTTGGAGCCTGTTTCAGTCCATAGAGGGCTTTCTTCAGACGATATACTTTGTCCTCTTCTTGATAGACTTCAAATCCAGGAGGTTGTTCAACGTACACTTCTTCTTGCAATTCTCCATTGAGAAAAGCAGACTTCACATCCATCTGATAGACAGTGAAGTTCTTGTGAGCAGCATAGGCTAGAAACAGTCTGATTGCTTCAAGTCTTGCTACTGGTGCAAAAGTTTCATCAAAGTCAATTCCTTCTTCTTGACAATAACCCTTGGCCACTAGTCTTGCTTTGTTTCTGGTAACAATACCATCTTCATTCATCTTATTTCTGAAAACCCACTTAGTGCCAATTACTCTTTGATGACTTGGTCTAGGAACTAAGTACCAGACTTCATTCCTTTCAAATTGATTCAACTCTTCTTGCATAGCTTCTATCCAGAAGGAATCACTGAGAGCTTCTTCAATTTGCTTAGGCTCTATTTGAGATAGAAACGTGACAAACATGGCATCTTGTGCAACAGCTCTTCTTGTTTTCACTTTATCTAAAGGATCACCAATCACCAACTCTGGTGGATGGTTTCTGAGCCATCTGAGATCAGGTTGCAGGTCTGAATGTTGTCCTCTGTTTTGATCTTGCAACACTACTGTTGGAGATACAGTAGTAGTCTGTTGAACATTTGCCGTCTGTTGAACAGTCTCTGGTCTGTCAGCTGTTTGCAACTCGTCTGTTAGACAATCAGCACTGTGATTTTGAACAGCACTTGAGTTATCAGCTGAATTTAGATTAGGTAGTATGATGGGAACATATTCTTCATTTCTTCCAATGTCTAACTTCTGTAGATCAGCAGACAGATCTGATTATCACTTTGATTCTTTTCAGAAGATTGACTTGGCTCATCAAATACTACATGGATAGATTCTTCTATTAGTAATGTTCTTTTATTGAAAACTCGATAAGCTTTACTAACAGATGAGTATCCTACAAAAACAGCTTCATCAGCCTTTTCTGCAAATGCAGTAAGGTGATTCTTCCCATTGTTCAATACAAAACATTTACAACCAAAAATCTTAAAGTAATGAATGTTTGGTTTTCTGTTGTTCCAAACTTCATATGGCGTCTTGTTCTGATTTTTGTTGATCATACATCTGTTCTGGGTGAAGCATGCTGTATTTGTTGCTTCTGCCCAAAATCTTTGAGGCAGTTTAGCTTCAGCTATCATGGTTCTGACAGCTTCTTTTAGTGTTCTGTTTCTCCTTTCAGCAACACCATTCTGTTGAGGGGTTCTGGCAGCAGAGTACTCATGATGTATTCCTTTGATGTTACAGTACTCTTCAACAGTAGAGTTTGTAACTCTGTCCCTCTATCTGATCTGATCTTCAAGATTTTGATAGTCTTCTCATTCTGGATCAGTTCCATCAGATTAGTAAGATGTTCCTTGGTTTCACTCTTTTTCTTCATGAAAATCACCCAAGTATATCTTGAATAATCATCCACAACAGCTAGGCAGTATTTCTTTCCACCATTGCTGACTGGATCAATAGGGCCAAATAAGTCCATATGTAACAGCTCCAATATCCTTCCAGAAGATTGGTGCTTCTTGCTCTTGAATGATGACTTGATTTGTTTACCCTTCTGACAGGCGTCACAGAGCTTATCTTTGCTCATGACTGCTTTTGGAATCCCTTCTACCAAATCATTCTTGATTAATCTGTTTATGGTCTTGAAGTTTAAGTGATTCATCTCTTTGTGCCACAGCCAACTGACTTCACTTGGAGCAGATGCTACCAAACAAACACTTGAATTCTTGTCAGCAGAATTCCAGTCGACTATGTAGACATTCCTTGTCGTCTTCCAGATAAAATTACCTTCTTTGTACCAATCTGTTCAACGTAGCACTTATCTGTTGAGAAGATGACTGAATATCCCTTGTCACAAAATTGACTTATGCTTAGCAGATTGTATTTGAGGCCTTTGACATATGAGACGTCAGATATCTCTATGTTTCCTCTGATTAATCTTCCTTTAGCTTTAATCTTGCCTTCTTTGCTGTCTCCAAATGTAACACTTGGACCATCCACAGCAACTGCATCAGTCAGCTCATGTATGTTTCCACACATGTGTCTTGAACATCCACTGTCCAAGTACCAGATCTTCTCTACTTTACTCCTACTCCTAATCCTATCCTACAAAACAAAAATAAAATTGTTTTAGGTACCCTTATTGAGAGGGTCCTGAAGGATTAGTTCCACCTTTGACAACCCAAGATGTTGAAGTCTTAGGCTTCTTAGGTTTCTGAGTTTTCACAGGAGCATGAACAGTTTCATTTTTATCATAATTATCAGATAAGTCATGTTGATGATCAGTATGATATGAATAATGTTCATAAGCAGGGTAAGGTGCATGATATGCAGGATATGCATGCATTGGATGAGCAGGGTAAGGTGCATAGTAACTAGGAAACTGAGGTGCATGATACATAGGATGATATGCAGCAGGTTGCACATAATATGACTCATTTCCATACCAAGCATTTTGATTTTTCTTATTCTTATGCTTCTTTGGCTTACTAGGTGCTTGCTCAACTTGTTTAGACTTAGCTTTACCAACAGATTGATTCACTTTAGCTTTATCAGCAGACTTCTTAGGACTCTGCTGTTTGGTCTTACTAGTCTTATTTCCTACACTAGGCTCTTTGCTCTTTTTAGCCTTAGGAGATTTCTTCTCCTTTAATACTTTCTCAGGTGAAGTAGGTCTAGCAGTTTGAACATATAGAATGACCTTACTATTGTCAGCTGATATGAATTTTTCAGTATGTTTCAACTCTTGCTTATCCTGTTCTAAAGGTGTCTCCTGTTTACTAGATGTAGACATGGGTGCAACAGTTGACTTATCATGAGACTCAATAATCTTTTCAAGTTCCATGATTTTTCCTTTATAAACTTCACATTCAGCTTTCAGAGATTCATTTTCTTGCTCAAGCTGTTTGTATTCAGCTGATTCTTTTGGCTTTTCAGCTAAAAGTTTCAGTGAACTGTTTTGCTCTTTTAGCAGGATCATCTCTTCCTTAAGCTTAACAAATTCTCCAGCAATAGTAGTATTATTCAACATCATTTGCTCTAGAGAATCAAACAATTCATTATTTTGAGGAGTTACCTCATCCTCAGAGTCATCAGAGTCCTTTGCCATCAGGCACAGGAGAGCAGGCTTTTCTTCATCAGAAGATTCTTCATCAGACGAGTCTGAATCTGAATCAGATGAGCAGACAGCAGCAAGCTTTTCTGCTTCAGCCATCATTGCTTTCCCTCTCTGATACTTTCTTTCTTTTCTCACTTTCTTCTCCTCTTCAGTGTACTTCTCTGCTTTTGGATATGGGCAGTCTTTGATGAAGTGTCCCAATTTCCTGCAGTTGTAACACATTAGTTTTGATTTGTAATCATCTTTATCTTGAGAAGAAAAGTTAGGTTTAGAAGTAGAAGCATTGTTGTATTTGTTCTTCATTTTTCTTTTGTAGAACTTCTTGAAATTATTCATCAACAGTGCAACGTCTCCAGCAGTGTACTCCTTCTTGTTGAGTAGAGTGGCTTCATCAGATGAGTCCACTTCTTTGCTTTTCTGTGCTGGTCTTCTGGTGTTTTCAGCAGCAACAAGTGCAGCTGTGGGTCCTGAAGTTGAGGTTTCTTCAATACCCATCCTAGGCAGTTTATACTCGAATGCCTTGAGTACAGAAAACAGCTCTGTAAGAGAGATCTTTCCCAGATCCCTTGATTCTTCCATTGCTGTCACTTTCATGTTGAACTTTGGGGGTAGGGCCTTTAGTACTCTGACGGTGATCTCCTTGTCAGTGAAGGTCTTTCCCAACTTTAAAACTTCATTTAGAGTTCTGGTGAATCTGGTATCCATCTGATCAATGGTTTCTCCAGACTTCATCTTGAAATTGTCAAGTTTTTCCAAAGCAACAGTGAGCTGATGCTCCTTGATAGCATCATTGCCTTCGCTCATATCTCTGACTTTGTCCCACATCTCCTTTGCAGTCTTGCAATGTTTGACCTTGTCAAACCGATCATTATCCAGGGCTTTAGTCATGATGAATCTCCCAACTTTATCTAGATTGTAAAGCTTTATCTCCTCTGGAGTCATCTCATGAAGGTCTTTTTCCACAACCGTATCTACTTCATTTATTTTTATGGTCTTTGTGAATCTGAATGGACCTTTAATGATACATGTGTACATGTTGTCATTATAAGCAGCAAGGAAAATCTCCATTCTGATTTTCCAGTCCTCAAAGGACATACCAGCAATGTGGGGAACATGGCTGATACAATCCATTTTTCAAAAAGTTTTAGTTTTTCAAAAAGATGCTCTTTTGAAAAAGTTTTCAAAAACCTTTGAAAAACACTTGGATCAATCTCGTTGATCAGGCAGCTGATTCAAATGAACCACCTGCTCTGATACCACTTGTTGGTCCCAAGTGGTCAGATGAGGTCTAGAGGGGGGGGGGGGGGGTGAATAGACCTCTGAAAATTTTTGAACTTAAAACTTTTCAGTCTTCTGTCAGCAGACTAAGCTGATGAAGAACAGTAAGCAGACTAGTCTGATCGTGAACAAATCTTGAACAGACGACTGACCACTCTTCTTACAGTGACTTAGCTGTTTTTCAGCAAAACAGTTTTTCAAAGAGTTTACTTGCAGCGGATTGTTTCAAAGTGTTTTTCACAAGTAGACTAAGTTCTTTTAAAAGATTTTATCCCCAGTTTTTATAAACTCCTTTTGTTTCAAAATCTTTTCAAATAATTCGAAGTGTTTAAGTGTGTAAACTTTAAATATGCAAGAAAGCTTTAAATGCAAGATAACACAAAGAATTTTTATAGTGGTTATATGGATAAAAATCCTTTAGTCCACTCTTCCAGATCACTTAGATTCTGGGTTATACTATAATCACTTAGATTACAATATTTCTCCACTTACACCTAAACAACTAATGAGAAGGCTGTAAGCTCACAATAGAAAATCACTTAGAAATTCTACTCTCTGAAGTTTGATCACTCACAAAGATGGATCACAACTCCGCACAACACTCAGCTAAATACAAGATCACTCAGATCGTATTTTTCTATTTTCTTCAACTTGGATCAGCCAACAGATGACTTCACCAATCGAGTGAGCTGTTCGAGCTTCTTGAGACTTAGAAAAATTCTGCTTCAATTGCGAAATCTCAGAGATGTTGTTGTGTGTCTCTCTCTTCGAACTTTGCTCTATTTATACTTGAATTTGAATTTATGACCGTTGAAGGAAATCACATCTTCAAATCCATTTTCCAGCTCATTTTGAAACGGCTCTCTGCAGCAATCGTACAGTGTACAGTACCTTTCTGTCCATCGCATTTAATGCTGCATTTAATGCACTCTGCTGATCCGAGGATATCTTCAATCATTTGCCATTACTACCCTTCTCTTTCAGCATTTATTACGCCAGGTGCATTTATTACCGTTGGACTAATCTCTTGATCTCTTCTACTCTGCTGATCAAAACGACTCTGCTGATAGATACTCTGCTGATCAAATACTGAACTCATCTGATTTGACTCGGCTGATGATCTACCCTTCTGTTCGCTGTTTCAGCAAGAGATCACTAGTCTTCTGAGCTTCGAACTTTGAACTCTTCTGATGTCTTCTTTTACTCGTTCAAAATTCTTCTAAGGGAGCTAAGCTTCCATACTTAGCTGATTATGATGTTTTGGAATTCATCAAAACCTTCCCTTACTTTCTGACTTCTTTGCACTTCATCTTCATCCAACATGTAATATGTTAGTTGACTTCAATGGATATTTTGGTACTAATATAGTTGCATTATTTTTGTTGGTTTGGATGTATAGTATTATGAAATCAATATAGTTAGTTGGTTGTTATTGTTGGATTGATACAAATTTAATGAATTTTTAGTGTAAAAATATCACAGGCACACCAAAATTCACAAGTTATGACAAAATAGATTATTATAAGATTATATAATTAAATATTAAATTATAATTGATTTTTGTGACCATTTTTTTGGTCATAAAAGTATTTTAATTTTGAAAAATAACTTTGGTGACAAAGCTTTTGTCATAATAGAACAAAGTATATGTGACGAAATTAATTGTCACAAGAGGTGTCCAAAAACAAGCCACTGTTGTGATGAAATTAGTATTTTGTGACGAAATATTTAAGATTTTACAACAAAATTTTTGTCATAACAAAAACGGTTCAGGTGACGAAATCAATTGTCACAAGATGTACTAAAGTTTAAAGTGATGTGGTGACGAAAATAGGTTATTGTGACAAAAAAAATATGTTTATGTGACAAACTTTTTGTTGTAAAACGAACGCTTTATGTGACGAAACTAATTGTCACAAAAGGTACCCAAAAATACACTATCATTGTGATGAAATTAGTATTTTTATGACGAAATTTATAGTCTCTTACGACAAATGTTTTCGTCATAACATGAATACTTATGCGGCAGACTAATTTTCGTCACAATAGGTTGTGGTGAATTTGAATTTCGTCACATGAGACCTATTAAGACAGGGCATTTACGACGAATCTTATGACGAAAAAAATCGTCATAACAGCCTCTTGTGACGAAAATCATGTTTTCATGACGAAAAATTTCGTCAAGAGAAAGGCAATTTTTTGAAGTTAACACATATCCATAGCGACTATAGTCGTCAGTGAAAGTGATGAAGTAATCATAGCCACCTCGGGCACTTTTTCTTGGTGATCCACATACGTCAATATGTATTAAGTCCAATGTTTGTTTGGCTCTCTTAGGGTTTCCCTTAAAAAGCAACTTAGCCATTTTACCCTCTAGACATGGTTCACATGTTGGCATTTCATCAATGCGATTGATTTCAAGTGCGCCATATGATGCTAACTTTTGAATCATTGACTTGGACATATGTCCAAGTCGAGCGTGCCATAATTGGACATATATTTCATTATCTTGTTTTATTTTATTTTGTTGTACGTGCGTAACTAACTTAGGTGGTTCAATGATATATAGTACATCTTTTATTGTACCAGTGAAAAACAAATTATCATTCATGAATAACGAAAATGAACCTTTATTAATAGAAAAATTAAAACCTTTATTATCCAAAACAGGAATAGAAATAATGCTTTTCACCAAACCAGGTACATAAAGAACGTTCTTAAGGACTAATTTATTACCTCTTAAATTTAACTCCACTTCACCTATGGCCTCGGCAGTAGCTCTAGCTCCATTGCCAAGTCTCAGGATCCAATCTCCTGGCCTAAGTGGCATTGTTGCTCTCATCACCTGTAAATCATTACAAAGATGAGAACCACAAGCAGTGTCTAACAATCAAGATGCACAGTTAATTGACAAATTAACTTCAACAAGGAATATACCTTTCGAGCACTCCAAGAACTCTTTGCAGTTCCTCTTCCAGTGTCTAGGTTTCTTGCAGTAGAAACATTTTTGTTCACCACCAGAAGCATTAGGCTTCTTTCCCTTTCACTACAAAAAAAACAGGTTTTTCCGACGGAATCCGTCGGAAATTTCCGACGGATTTTCCGACGGAACAAATTACGTCGGAATTTCCGACGGATTTTCCGACGGTTAATAGTCATCGGAAATTTCCGACAGAATTTCCGGCGGGTTATAAATTCCGCCGGAAAAGTCACTGAAAAAAATAAAAAAATAAAAAAAATTAATTTTCCGACGGAATTATTCCGTCGGAAAATAAGAAAAAAAATAAAAAAAAATATTTTTCGACGGAAATGAGTATCCGTCGGAAATTTTTTTATAAAAAAATAAAGAGAAAATTACTTAATTATTTCCGACGGAAATTATCCGTCGGAAAATACTAATAAAAATAATAATTTAATTATTTCCGACGGAATTTATCCGTCGGAAAATAATAATAAAAATAAAAAATAATAATTTGATTATTTCCGACGGAATTTATCCGTCGGAAAATAATAGAATTTTTTTTTTAAAATTGTTTTCTATAAAAAAATAATAAATTAATTATTTCCTACCCAAAATAATAATAATAAATATAGAATATAGAAATAATTGAATTATATAACCGGAAAAATTAAATATTTTGATCCATATTATTGCAAATTTCGTTGACTTGACTCATTTTTCATAAATTTTGATCGGTTTAAACCACTTTTTGCAATAATTTGAATTTTTGAGCCAAGTTAGTTTCCTATTTGGATCTTCGATTGACGAAATTTTGAAATAATTTCCCCTAAACTTTGATTTACGAAGGGGTTAGTGGTCTTGTACAAGTTAGTCTCCCATTTTGATCTTCAATTGACGAAATTTCAAAATAATTCTCCCTAAACTTTGATTTATATATGTAGGGGTTACTGGTTATGTAAAAGTTAGTCGTCTCCCGTTTAGATCTTCGATTGATTTTGAATAACCTCAATGTACATGTATTCAACAATCTGATTTCGAATAACCTCAATGTACATAACCCTATGGACAATAATTTCATTTTTGGTGAATTAACGTTAAAAATCGAGAATCGATCAATCTGATTTCGAATAACCTCAATGTACATAACCTTATGGTTAATAATTTCGATATTGGTCAATTAACGTTAAAAAACCAAGAATCGATCATTCTGATTTCGAATAACCTCAATGTACATAACCCTATGGTCAATAATTTCATTTTTGGTGAATTAACGTTAAAAATCGAGAATCGATCAATCTGATTTCGAATAACCTCAATGTACTTTACCATATGGTCAATAATTTCGATATTGGTCAAGTAACGTTAAAAAACTGAGAATCGATCAATCTGATTTCGAATAACCTCAATGTATATAACCCTATGGTTTTCATTTTTGGTGAATTAATGTTAAAAATGAAAATCGATCAATCTGATTTCGAATAACCTCAATGTACTTAACTCTATGGTCAATAATTTCGATATTGGTCAATTAACGTTAAAAAAATAAGAATTGATCAATCTGGTTTTGAATAACCTCAATGTACATAACCCTATGGTCAATAATTTCGATTTTGATCAATTAACGATACGATTTGAGAATCGAGACATCTAATTTCGAATAATCTTCAATGTATATAACCATATGTCTTAACGAATATAACCATATGGTCAATAATTTCGATTTTGGTCAATTAAAGTTACAAATTTTAATTTCGAATAATTTTGAATTAGAAAGTAAGAAAATATAACAATTTATATTATTAATAACATGAATAATAATTTACAAATAAATTTTGAATTTTTAAAAAAAAAAAAGTTAAATATTTCCGACGGAAAATCCGTCGGAAAATGCATGTTTAACCCTAGATCCGCGCCCAATTCATTTCAATTCACTCTTTTCCTTTTCATTTCAAAATTAAACCTCCGCCGCCCATCCCTCACCTCCGTCCTGTCCCTCTTTCCTCAGCCGCAGCAGCTCCTCCACTTCCCCTCCGGTGCCACCACCACTCCTCCACTTCCCCTTTCTCCTTCTTCCTCTCAACCCGCGACGGAACATCCCATTTCCTCTCAACCCGCGACGGCACAGCTCCCATCTCCTCTCAACCCGCGACGGCCATTCACCACCAGAACCCGCGGCTGCACAGCTCCATTTCCGACTCCTCTCAACCCCAGCAGCGGTCATTCAGCACCACCAGTCCCAGCCGCGGCCAGCACCACCAAATCAGCAAGAAACACTTCAGGAGCACGTCTTAGAGCGAATTGGTAAGTCCCATTACTTAATTTTTCATTTGCTTTATAATTTTTGTCTATGGCTGTTGAAATTCATATGTATTTGAGGTTGATTTAATGAATTCTACTACTTAGAGCAGTGCACTCCATGTGTTTGTGTTTTGGTCTGTTTTTGAAGTTCAACAAATTAGCTTTAATTTCAAGAAAGTGAATCCTATAGCTTTAATTTCAAGAAATGTCAAAGTGAATCCTATAGCTGCTACTAATATGTAGGAATAATGGTTTTTGTGAATACTTTTGAAGTGAGATATGAGCATTTAAACATTGATGCAGGGGTTTATGGTGCAAGAAGAGCTTTGCCTACTTTTGTCAACTTTAATATGAATATTATAGAGGTAGTATATATAAAACACTCTTCAATGTTTGTCTTTAATTCGTTTGTTTTTCCCTTTTACGATTTGTGTTTTTTGTTAATCTAACTTGTCTTCCTATTTACTTACAGGGAATTTTAAGTTCTCTCCATATAATTCTTGGTCGAAAGAAGTCGTTCTCGATTCTTAAGGATGTAAGTGGTATAATCAAGCCCAGCAGAATGACCTTACTTCTAGGCCCTCCATGTTCAGGAAAGACAACTCTTTTGTTAGCTTTGGCTGGAAAGCTTGATCCATCTTTAAAGGTAAGATATATTACTTACTATTTCATGTATGATCTTAATTTTGTAGAATTCCAACATGTTTCTAATTGATGCAAACAAAATAATTTTCTAGGCTTCGGGGAGAGTCACTTATAATGGTCATGGAATGGAAGAATTTGTACATCAAAGAACTGCGGCGTACATTAGCCAACATGATCTGCACATTGGAGAAATGACAGTTAGTGGAATAATTTTTCTTCTGCTTTATAATTTTTGTCTATGGCTGTTGAAAATTGCAAATATCCGTCTTCTACTTTTTTTGCTATCAGACATGGTATAATATTTCATAATTATCATAACATTTCCGTATTTTACACACATTCTTTTAGGGATGTTGTGGTTATTTGTGTTTTTAATTAAATATTAGTTGATGAAAGAGCTTAGCTTATTCTTTCTTGTATATAATTTGTACGTATTTAGATCCTGAACCTGTGCTACTCAATTATATTCAGAACTGTAAAGAACCAACGATTCATGTTAATTCTTAGTTAAGAAAAAGAAAGGCAATTTATAGTTCTATGTGATACAATGTGGAGGTTTTGATACTGTAACTACAGATGTTATTGCTCTTGTTTACTCAGTTTGGATCATTGTTTTGTTTGTTTTTGTAGAATATACTTCCTTCGATCCCTCCCCTTAAGGAAATACTAGCATTAAAATTTTAGAGAAGTAGAATTGTGATGTTCGAATCCTAGGTAGAGTCTGGTGATGTTTTAACAGTAAGTTAATGTCAGAAATGGTGATATAATTGACATGTACCCTTGAAGATTGGAAAAGTAAATATCGATTATATCAGCTAATATAAGGAGTCATTTTTAGTTTGTTTATTAATTGTCAATGTTATACACTTGGCTAAGTCATGTCAACATAACAGAAGTATTAATGGCAACAAGTGTTAGTTTAATGTAGTGTAGTTGAATTTGATCACATGTCTATTTTTTTAGTCTTAATTAATATTAGAAAGATATGCATTTCAGTTATGTTTTAGTCATATTTTATCTTATTTTTTTGTTTCTCCAGTTTAAGTCTAACAGTTAATGAGAAGAGATAATTATCAGGCACATATATATTTGAATTTGATGATGACGAGGACAAGGACGATGATGAGGAATTGTCGAATTGAGACTAGGTGAATGTTGTAATGTTTTCCTACAATATTTGAATAATTAGTGATTTCATGTTTTGAGACTTGTTAATTCTAACTATGATTAGAACTTATTTAATTTGGGATGATGATTGAGTTGTAAAATATTTTATGATTCTCAGTAGATTAAGAATTTTTATTAATTCTGGTTAATTTTGGGTTTTTTTTTGTTTTATTTTATTTTTATTTTTTTTAAAATTGTTTCCGACGGAATTTTTCCGTCGGAAAATAAAAAATTTAAATTTTCCGACGGAAAAATCCCGTCGGAAAATTTTAAAACCTTTTTTTAGAAGTTTTTTCCGATTACATAATTCAGTCGGAAAATCCGTCGGAATATGGCTGCCCGTAAATTTCCGACAGATTTTCCGACGGAAGAAATCCGTGGGAAAATCCGTCGGAAAATCTGTCGGAATTTTTCCCACGCCACTTTTTCCGACGGAATTTCCGACGAAAGAAATCCGTCGGAAAATCCATTTTCCGACGGATTTTGCTCGAAATCCGTCGGAAAATCCGTCGGAAAATCCGGTTTTTCTTGTAGTGTTTCCTGTGGGCCCATATGGTCTTTTACCTTTGCTTGAAGGAGCATTTCCCTTCCCCTTCCCTTTCTTTGTCCTTTTGGACTTAGATTGGGTGGAAGTAGCAACCATCACTGGCTTCTCTCTTTTCATGGAAGCCTCTGCAGTGGCGAGCATACTAGCCAGCTCGTGAAGTTCAACATCCATCTTGTGCATGTTGTAGTTCACTACAAATTGCTCGAATGATCTCGGCAACGATTGGAGGATTACATCCTGGCAGTAGGTCTTGTCCATCTTTACATCAAGTTGATCGAGCTTTTCAATAAGCCGAATCATCTTGATGCAGTGAGAACGACCATCATTACCCTCTGCCATCCTCGTTTGTTGCAGAGTCTTGGCGATTTCATACCGCTCGTATCTACTTTGCACCCCAAATAGACCATTCAGGTGCGTGTAGATCTCAAAAAGAAGGCTTCATATGCTCGTGCTGCTTTTGAAGCTCATTGGACATAGATGCCAGCATGAGACAATCTGACTGTAAGTCATCGTCAGGCCACAAGATCAACAGCTTCCCTCTCAGTCTCATCGGCATCCTTAGCAACTTCAGAAGGGAGCCCATCAAGGACAAAACCTTGCTTTTCAGAAGCGAGAATGATCTTAAGGTTTCTGACCCAGTCATGGATGTTGGGTCCAGTCAATTTGTTTTGTTCAAGTATGATGGAAATTGGATTCTTAGATATTATATCTACAAAAAGACGACATAAGAAATAAATAAGCAAAAGATTAATTTAAAATGCACAATTTACAAACATAGGTTTTATTTGTAAATTACTCCCACTATTTAAATCAAAATCTTATGCCCCACATAAGTTTCAGGAATTTAAAATATCCTAGCGGGCTCAAGGCCCAAATGCAACCTCCTAGTACCCACGACTCGTTGGCCATACTATTCGATTCACTTGGTGGTCGACATTATCGTCGGTTAATTATCACAGCTAACCTTTGAGTTCATTTAGCCTTGTTTTTCGATATGGACCCACGACTCGTGAGACATCCATACTTACTAGCGTTAAATCATGTCCAATACTCGTGGAGACAAATAGTTTAATTTTAGATGCCCCACGACTCGTGAGACAGCGCCTAAAACCTTTCTATCCCCTCCCTTGGCACTAAACTCGTGCATCGAGGCAATAGACATATCATCTTCCTATAGCTCGACCCACGACTTGTGAGACATCGAGATATATTCGTATAATATACCTAAGACCTAATAATTGGATAGGCTCGGACCATAGACACTATTCATATGCGCCCGTTATTCGATTTAATATTATAATTGAGTTTTAAAGTTCAATTGGAGGTTTTTAAGTATTCTTGTGCGATGTCTCATCAGATTATGCTTTATTTTGTTTACGTGATCTATTCTAAGCATGCAAGACATACATCAAAGAATAAAAGTAAACATACATCACCTAGCAGGATATGATTTATCGATTGCCCATCCTATGCGATCCATCACGAGCCATATGCAATAGATCAATTGGTCAGTCTAGGGTGGAAATTAAATGTCCTAACTATTACAATTTTCAAACCCATATATACATGGGCGTTCTTGTAATATCCTCCTTGATTGGGCCTCCAAGTCCTCCAAGGTTACGGGCCTCCATGTGGATCTCCAAGTCTTCATTAGGTCCTCTCGGCTCCAAGCCTAAATTAAGTCTAACTTACAAAATGGCCCTATTCTATTATGTTGGGATTTATGGGGTTCCAGCAGTCACCCTTACGGATTCGCTGTGGCGCTATTGCTACATCGGAGTCTGGCAGCCCAACTTGCCAAGGTTCACGGAGGAGACCCGAGGATTCACGTTGTTGGTCCCAAGTGGTCAGATGAGGTCTTGAGTGGGGGGGGGGGGGAGGGGTGAATAGACCTCTGAAAATTTTTAGACTTAAAACTTTTCAGTCTTCTGTCAGCAGACTAAGCTTATAAAGAACAGAGAGCTGACTATGCTGATCGTGAACAAATCTTGAACAGCAGAGTGACCACTCTTCTTCTAATTACTTAGCTGTTTTTCAGCAAAAACAGTTTTTTTTTTAAGAGTATACTTGCAGCGGATAATTTGAAAGTGTTTTTCACAAGTAGACTAAGTCTTTTAAAGATTTTATCCCCAGTTTAAAACTCCTTTAAAATCTTTTCAAAATAATTCAAAGTGAAAACTTATGCAAGTTTGAAATATGCAAGAAAACTTAATGCAAAATTAACACAAAGAATTTTTATAGTGGTTATATGGATAAAAATCATTTAGTCCTTCCAGATCACACAGATTCTGGGTTATACTATAAACACAAAGTTTACAATATATCTCCACTTACACCAAGACAACAAATGAAAAGGCTGTAAGCTCGCAATAGGAAATCACTCAGAAAACCTATCCTCTGAAGTTAAATCACTCATAAAGACGAATTTAAACTTCGCACAACACTCAGCTAATACAAATTCACTCAGAATGTATTTTCTATTTTCTTCAACTTGGCTTCTGTCAACAGATGACTTCACCAAACGAGTGAGCTGTTCGAGCTTCTTGAGACTTAGAAAATTTCTGCTTCAAAAATGAAATCTCATAATGTTGTTGTGTGTCTCGCTCGTTGAAATCAGCTCTATTTATACTTGGATTTGAAAATATGACCGTTGAAGGAAATCAAATCTGAAATCCATAGCCTTAGCCCAAATTCAGAACGGCTACCTGCTACAGTCCTTTTCTGCTGTACTTTCTTGTAGCTGCATTAAATGTACTCTGCTGATCCGAGAATAAATTTCAATCATTTGCCATTACTACCCTTCTCTTGCAGCATTTATTACACCAAGTGCATTTATTACCGTTGAACTATCTTCTTGATCTCTTCTACTCTGCTGATCGAAGCAACCCTGCTGATAGATACTTTGCTGATCAAACTCTGAACTAATCTGATTTGAGTCAGCTGATGGTCTACCCTTCTGATTGCTGTTTCAATATGTTATCAGTAGTCTTCTGGGCTTAGAATTTTGAACCCTTCTGATGTCTTCTTTACTTGGTCAAAATTCTTCTAAGGGACTTAAGCTTTCAATACTTAGCTGATTTTGACATTTTGGAAATCATCAAAACCTTCCCTTATCTGCTTAACTTCTTTGCACTTTATCTTCATCTTCATCTTCATCCAACAATTTCCCCCTTTTTGATGATGACAAAACTTCAGCTAAGTACCTGTACCTAAACTAAAGTTTTGATCCTCAAAAATTTCTGAGATAGAAATAGTTTATTGGATAAAACTTGAACTTTTATAGATATGAAAAAGGATTACATGTTACAAGTTTTAAACAGATGAGATAAGCAAAAAAAAAAAAAATTACATGGACATTTTAGACATAAGAAATCTAGACTAGACTAGTCTTCTGTCTTGTCTTCTTGCTTGTCTTCTTCTTCTTCCTTGCTTTCTTCATTCTCTTCAGGCTTGGAAGATTCAGCTTCCAATTCTTCAAAGAATCTTTTCCTTAGTAGTTCCATCTTCTTATATTTAACATCTGGATCAAGCTGTTCTTCAGCTGAGTCCTTGGCAGTAGTTATCTCTTTATCAGATTTTGCTGTTACTTCAGGAGTTCTTTCAGCTTCAGTTTCAACAGCTTCCTTATCTTCTTCTGCAATAGATTGGTCTACTGGTCTGCTTGTGCCTTCATTATCATCAGCTTCATCCTCATTAGCAGATCCTTCCAGTACTTCAGTTCCTTCCAATTCTTCACCAGATACCCTATCTTCCCCCTTTTTGTTATCATCAGCAGGGTTGATTGGATACTGTGGTAAGACTGGTTGAATTTGAAGTGTATCACAGAGAAGTTTGATGTTTTCTTCAATAGCAGAAATTTGGGCTCCTTGCCTAAGTTGATTTGCCTCAAAAGCATTCATTCTGTTAAGAACAACTTCTCCTTGTTCACCTAGCTGAATCTGAGTTGCTAGCAACAGATCAGCAGATGCCTTGAAGTTCTTCATCATATTCTCAAGGGTTTCATCTTCTGCTTTAATGGCCATTTCAACTGTTTCTGTAATCTGCCTCCAACCAGCAGCAGTACTTTGTGTCCTGGCTTGAATCACATCCATGTCCTGTCTGTCAGCTTTCACATTATGGGCAGTGTCTTCAATCAGAGAGGTTGGAACATCAACAACTTTCTGAGTTGGTTGACTTAGAGCAGTCAACAGATTAGCAGTCACCTTGTCTTCTAACTCCTTCATTGATTTTGAAATCATCTGCTGAATTGAATCCAACAGAGATTGTTGTGAGCTCTGAGAAGTAAAAGGAACATCAGATGGAATTGGAGGTAGTGCAAGAGTTGCTGTTTCAGTAATCTGATCTGCTGAACCAGGAGTGGTCTCCTTTTCTTTGGTCTCATCAGCTTGACTATGAGTGCTTTCCTTCTCCGTAGTCTGATCAGTACCCTCCTTTTCCTTATCTTCCTCTCTATCCTTGATCTGATCAGCAGAATTAGAGTTGTCTTCTTTTTCTTTATGTTGATCAGTAGGACCAGAAGTATCTTCTTTTTCTTTTTCTTTGTTCTGATCAGTAGGGTCAGAGGTACCCTCTTTTTCCTTCTTTTGATCAGCATCATCAAAAGTCTTGTTCTTTTCTTTGGCAGGATCAGAAGCATCTTCTTTCTCTTTATTTTGATCAGCAGGGGGTGCTTAGATCTTCTTGACATTGACAACAGTGCGCAATTTTCCAGCTTCATCCAAAGCAGTCCTGTGAGTTATCCATGTTAAATCATCAATAGGAACAAATGGAGATATTGGTTCCTCAGGTAATTCTTCATAAGGTTTGATATTTGGTCCATAGACAATTTGCTTCAGACTGGGAAGGGGAATCATGGAGCTTGGTTGTCCCTTCATCTTTCTAGTCTTCTTGGCCCAAGTTTCCATTGTTTGGGAAACTGCCAGTCTGATTGAACGTTCCTTAAGATCTTCATTATCAGCAAACTAATCTGGAACGAAATCATAAATTTTCTTTGCTTCAGCTTTCACTACATGACTGATCCTCAGTCTTAGCTTGTCCAAAAAGAATTCTGAGTCTAACGCTTGAGTTAGAGAACCTGTCTCAAGCCACTTCAGCACCCAGGCTTCTTCATCAGCAAAGGCTTTCCAATTTGCAATTTTCTCCTTGCTCTTTGTCAGACGATAATCCCTCCACCTGTTGTATCTGATCTTTTCCTTGGTGAACATCGTCAGACGAGTAATCTTAGCATTCTCAGCATTCAAGAGAGCAATAAATTCATCAAAGACAGTAGGGTCATCTCTGACAATCTCCAATGCTAGTTTTACCTCTGCCCTTCTTTTGGGTTGCACAGCTGGTGTAGGCATAACTGGTTTGGGTTTACTTGGATCCCTTTGCTCTCCAATTACAATGCCTCCAGCTTGCCTTGGACCATGAGAGTCCTTAGCACTTGCTTCTATTGCAGCAGCCAACTCTGCTGCTTCAATAGCATCTCTTTGTTCTTGAGTCATTTTACTGGCTTCTTCTTCCAGTCTCTTGAGCACAAGGGCCTTTAGCCTATCTTCTTCAGCCTTCTCAGCAATCTTCCTTTGTCTCTCAGCCTCATCAATTTTCTTTTTCACAGCAGCAGAGATATAAGGAATAACAACATTGCCAGTCCTTAGCTTCTTAGCTTCAGGACTTTCTACAGCTTGAATTGGAGTGGCAGCAACAGGAGCAGGGTGCAAAAGTAATGTATCTCCTTCACTTGTTGTGCCAGTCTGCTGTTCTTCTCTAACTTCAGCAGACACTCCAACAGATAAGTCTCCAGCAGGCTCTTCAATGATGATTGGCCTCTCAGCTGTTGCTGGGATTTCCCTGACTCGTTCAGGTAAAACTTCAGAAAAAGTAACCTTTCTTTTTGCCTTGGACTTGGTAATTCTTCCTGTAGGTTTAGCTTGGGGAGGTCCCCTTGCAGAACTTCTTGTCCTCATTCTTTTGCAGATTGAATGGGAACAACTTCTTCAGATTCTGTCCTTTCAGGAGATGATCCAGTCTCCATCTTCTCTAGTTCCTCAGTAAAATCATCAATTACTTTCTCAGGGATCACAATTTCAGGTTGTGCTGATCCAGCTTCAAAGTGGTGGTCACTGTTTGATCAGCAGACCCACTGGTCTGACCAACCTTCTTGCTCTTCTTAGAAGGGGCCCGAACAACCTTTGCAGGAGCCTTTCTCTTATAAGTTTCCATACTTCTAACTGGCTCATATAGCTTGAATTCCTTGCCACCATGAATAGGCTTTCCACTTCCCATTTGGCATCTTAAACTCATGAACAGATGACTGAGCAAAATACCATAGTTGGTCTTCTTATCACTCAACAGATCATACATATGAACAGCCCAGTTCACTTTCAAACCATAGTAAATGCAGATCATGGTGTAATACCTCCTTCTTGGTAACCCGTCCAAAGAGCTTGTACTGCAGTCCAGTACCTTTGCAATTATGTCAGCAAATCTCTGATACTCAATCATTTAATTGAGTCTTCATCAGAGATCCGGACATCTCCTCTCCTTCCTTAGCACAAATTAACCAGAATTCCTCCTCTTTTTCAGACCCTTGGTCTGTCACATCTCCTCCTTCATTTTTCAACTTATATATTTCACTCAAAACAGCATCAGAAACACAAATTTTCTTACCCCCAATCGTGGCAGTCATAGTAGTCCTTTCAGTGTTGAATGTCCTTTTCTTATAGAATTCAGCAACATCATCCAGGTACACACGATCCTCATGAGCTTCCAGAACTGGTACTAGTGAAGCTTCTTTGATTTTCTCCATAATTTCTCGCATCAGATCGGTGCCAGTGGAGTAGAATTTGTCGTAACTTAGGTATCTTCCCTCAACAATAGCCATTTTTGAGATTAATTTGAGATTCTGTAAGAAAACTGTAAGCTTGAAAACAAGGAGCTTAGAGAGTTAGAGAGTTTTAGGAATTTTAGTGTGCGTAAGACGACTAATCTGTTCAGATCGGATTTTACGTTTCCTTTTGTTTTGGTTATCATGATTAGTTTGAGCCGTAAGATTAATCTGACAGGTTTTAGATCGTGCGGGTGAGAATTGCGGATTTCAAATTTATTATTTTAATGTCAGACGGGCGGGAACTCAATCGTTACCTATCTGTTACTTATAAAAGCGTGTTTCTAAAATTGCGATTTATAACCATGCTTATATAATGTATCAGATGAGTAGAGTTTAACTTATCTGACAGACGAGTGATCTGTTATATGTTATTACTAGAGAAAGCCAATTGCTAGTAATCTTCCTCTGCTGTTTGTCAATCCAGCAAGATAATTTGATCTTTAATCTTCAATAACTTAATCTCTTGTTGAAAACATAACTTCAACTAACCGTCATTAACAAATATCATCTTTTAATCAGAAGTACTGCTAGTCTTACACGTTCCCCCTGACTTTAAGAATTCATAAGTTAACTAGTCTGTTGAGAGTTAATCCTTGAAGATAATAATGGATGACTGTGCTGATGAACTTCAGTCTTCTAATAAGTCCCCCCTCAGCTTATGCATCCAAATTAAGTAGTCCTAGTTCAGCTCTTAGAGTTGAAAACCTTACTTCACTTAAAGGTTTAGTGAAAATGTCAGCAATCTGATTGTCTGTATGAACATACTCAATCATAACATTGCCTTTTTCCACATGATCTCTAATGAAGTGATGCTTGATCTCAATATGTTTAGTACTTGAATGACTTGTAGTGTTCTGAGTAAGAGAGATTGCACTTGTATTGTCACATTAGATTGGAATTCCACTGATCTTGATGTTGTAATCTTCCAGTTGATGCTTCAACCAAAGTATCTGTGCACAGCAAGCTCCAACAGCTATATACTCAGCTTCAGCAGTAGATATGGACACTGAAGTCTGTTTCTTACTCATCCATGAGATCAGATGACTGCCCAAAAATTGACACGCACCTGTTGTGCTTTTTCTATCAATTTTGCAGCCAGCAAGGTCTGAATCTAAATATCCAATAAGCTCAAATCCAGATTCTCTAGGATACCACAATCCCAATTCTTGAGTGCCCTTAATATACTTCAGTATTCTCTTGGCAGCTAAGAGATGAGATTCCTTAGGATTTGATTGAAATCTTGCACAAACCCCAACTGAGTACATGATATCAGGTCTGCTAGCTGTTAAGTATAACAGTGACCCAATAATGCCTCTATATTTGGTTATGTCCACTGATTTGCCATCTTCATCTTTATCCAAACGAAGACTTGTAGACATTGGAACAGTAGAAGTAGTGTTAGTTTCCATATCAAATTTCTTAAACAGATCTTTCGTGTATTTTGCTTGGTTGATGAATATTCCATCAGGCAACTGTCTAACTTGCAAACCAAGAAAATAATTAAGTTCACCCATCATGCTCATTTCAAACTTGTTCTGCATCAGCTTGGAGAACTTGTTACACATCTGTTGGTTAGTTGAACCAAAAATAATATCGTCTACATATATTTGCACAAGTAATATATGATTCTCCGATTCAATTGTGAACAAGGTTTTATCTACCTTAACTTTACGAAATCCTTTTATTAAAAGAAAATCAGATAGGGTATCATACCATGCTCTTGGAGCCTGTTTCAGTCCATAGAGGGCTTTCTTCAGACGATATACCTTGTCTTCTTGTTTATAGACTTCAAATCTAGGTGGTTGTTCAACATATACTTCTTCTTGCAATTCTCCATTAAGAAATGCTGACTTCACATCCATCTGATAGACAATGAAGTTCTTGTAAGCAGCATAGGCAAGAAACAGTCTGATTGCTTCAAGTCTTGCTACTGGTGCAAATGTTTCATCAAAGTCAATTTCTTCTACTTGACAATAACCTTTGGCCACTAATCTTGCTTTATTTCTGGTAACAATACCATCTTCATTCATTTTATTTCTGAAAACCCATTTACTGTCAATCACTCTTTGATGACTTGGTCTTGGAACTAAGTATCAGACTTCATTCCTTTCAAATTGATTTAAATCTTCTTGCATAGCTTCAATCCAGAAGGAATCACTAAGAGCTTATTCAATTTGTTTAGGCTCTATCTGAGATAGGAAAGTGACAAACATAGCATCTTGTGCAGCAGCTCTTCTTGTTTTTACTTTATCCAAATGATCACCAATCACCAACTCTGGAGGGTGATTCTTGAGCCATCTGAGATCAGGTTGCAGGTCTGAATGTTGTCATCTGTTTTGATCTTGCAACACTACTGTTGGAGATTCAGTAGTAGTCTGTTGAACAGTTCTTGTCTGTTGAACAGTCTCTGGTCTGTCAGCTGTTAGCAACTCGTCTGTTAGACAATCAACACTGTGATTTTGAACAGCACTTGAGTTAGCAGCTGAGTTGAGATCAGGTAGTATGATGGGAACATATTCTTCATTTCTTTCAACACTCAATTTCTGAAAATCAGTAGACAGATCTTGATTAGTACTTTGATTCTTTTCAGAAGATTGACTTGGCTCATCAAATACTACATGAATGGATTCTTCTATTAGCAATGTTCTTTTGTTAAAAACTCTGTAAGCCTTACTAACAGTAGAGTATCCTACAAAAACAGCTTCATCAGCCTTTTCTGCAAATGCAGTAAGGTGGTTTTTCCCATTGTTCAATACAAAACATTTACAACAAAAAATCTTAAAGTAATGAATGTTTGGTTTTCTGTTGTTCCAAACATCATATGGAGTTTTGTTTTGATTTTTGTTGATCATGCATCTGTTCTGGGTAAAGCAGGCTGTATTTGTTGCTTCTGCCCAAAATCTTTGAGGCAGCTTAGCTCCAGCTATCATGGTTCTGACAGCTTCCTTCAGTGTTCTGTTTCTCCTTTCAGCAACATCATTCTATTGAGGGGTTCTAGCAGCTGAATACTCATGATTCCTTTGATATTGCAATATTCTTCAACAGTAGAGTTTGTGAACTCTGTCCCTCTATCTGATCTGATCTTCAATATTTTTGTACTTTTCTCATTCTGGATCAGTTCCATCAGATTAGTAAGATGTTCCTTGGTTTCATTTTTTTTCTTCATGAAAATCACCCAAGTATATCTTGAATAGTCATGCACAATAGCTAGGCAATATTTCTTTCCACCATTGCTGACTGGATCAATGGGTCCAAATAAGTCCATGTGTAGCAGCTCCAAAATTCTATCAGAAGATTGGTGCTTCTTGCTTTTGAATGATGACTTGATTTGCTTCCCTTTCTGACATGCGTCACAGAGCTTATCTTTGCTCATGACTATTTTTGGAATCTCTTCTACTAGATTATTCTTTATTAATCTGTTGATGGTCTTGAAGTTTAAGTGATTCATCCTTTTGTGCCATAGCCAGCTAACTTCACTTGGTGTAGATGACACCAAACAAATACTTGAATTCTTGTCAGCAGAATTCCAGTCGACTATGTAGACATTTCCTTGTCGTCTTCCAGATAAAATGACCTTCTTTGTACCAATCTGTTCAACATAGCACTTATCTATTGAGAAGATGACTGAATATCCTTTGTCACAAAGTTGACTTATGCTCAGCAGGTTGTACTTTAGGCCTTTAACATATGAGACATCAACTATCTCAATATTCCCTTTGATTAATCTTCATTTAGCTACAATCTTACCTTCTTTGCTGTCTCCAAAAGTAACATTTGGACCATCCACAGCAACAGCATCAGCCAGCTCATGTATGCTTCCACACATGTGCCTTGAACATCGCATCAGTTAGCTCATGTATGCTTCCACACATGTGCCTTGAACATCCACTGTCCAAGTACCAAATCTTCTCTACTTTACTCCTACTCCTAATCCTAACCTATAAAACAAAAATAAAATTATTTTAGGTACCCTTATTGAGAGGGTCCTGAAGGATTAGTTCCACCCTTGACAACCCAAGATGTTGATGTCTTAGGCTTCTGAGTTTTGACAGGAGCATGAACAGCTTTATCTTTACCATAATTATCAGATAAGTCATGTTGATGATCAGTATGATAAGGAAAATGTTCATAAGCAGAATACGGTGCATGATAAGCAGGGTATGCATGCATTGGATGAGCAGGATATGGTACATAGTAAGTTGGAAATTGAGGTGCATGATACATAGGAGGATATGCAGCAGGTTGCACATAATAAGACTCATTTCCATACCAAACATTTTGATTTTTCTTATTCTTATGCTTCTTTGGTTTACTAGATACTTGCTCATTAACATACACTTTAGTTTTACCACTAGTCTAATTCAATTTAGCTTTATCAGCAGACTTCTTAGGACTCTGCTGTTTGGTCTTACTAGTCTGTTTACCTACACTAGGCTCTTTGTTCTTTTTAGCCTTAGGAGCTTTTGTCTCCTTTAACGCTTTCTCAGGTGAAGCAGGTTTAGTAGTCTGAACATAAAGAATGACCTTACTATTGTCAGCGGATACAAATTTCTCTGTATGATTCAGTTCTAACTTATCCTCTTCTAAAGGCATCTTCTGTTTACTAGACATATGAGTGGATGCAACAGATGATTTTTCATGAGACTCAATAACATTTTCAAGTTCCATGATTTTTCCTTTATACACTTCACATTCAGCTTTAAGAGATTCATATTCTTGCTCAAGCAGCGTATAGTCATCTGATTCTTTAGGCTTTTCAGCTTTAAGTTTCAGTGAGCTGTTTTGCTCTTTTAACAATATCATCTCTTCCTTAAGCTTTTTATATGCTTCAGCAATACCAGTATTCTTAAGCATCATTTGTTCAAATGAATTAAATAATTCATTATCAAGAGGAGTTACCTCATTCTCAGAGTCATCAGATTCCTTGGCCATCAGAAAGATGAGAGCAGGGTTTTCTTCATCATAAGACTCTTCGTCAGACGTGTCTGAGTCTGAATCAGATGAGTAGATAGTAGTCAGCTTTTCTGCTTCAGCTACCATTGCCTTGCCTCTCTGATGCTTTCTTTCCTTTCTGATCATCTTCTCTTCTTCAATGTATTTCTCTGCTTTAGGATATGGATAGTCTCTGATGAAATGTCCCAGTTTCCTGCAGTTATAACACATTAGTTTTGCTTTATAATCATCCTTATCTTGAGAAGAGGATAGGTTTAGAAGTAGAAGCATTATTGTATTTGTTCTTCATTTTTCTTTTGTAGAACTTCTTGAAATTGTTCATCAGCAATGCTACATCTCCAGCTGTGTACTCCTTTTTGTTGAGCAATGCAGCTTCATCAGATGAGTCCACTTCTTTACTTCTTTGTGCTGGTCTTCTAGGGTTTTCAGCAGCAACTAAGGCAGTTGTGGGTCCTGAAGTTGAGGTTTCTTCAATTCCCATTCTTGGCAGTTTATACTTATAAGCCTTGAGTACAGAAAACAATTCTGTAAGAGAGATCTTTCCCAAATCTCTTGATTCTTCCATCGCTGTCACCTTCATGTTGAATTTGGGAGGTAAAGCCTTTAGTACTCTGACTGTTATTTCTTTGTCAGTAAAGGTTTTTCCCAGCTTTAGAACTTCATTGAGTGTTCTGGTGAACCTAGTATCCATCTGATCAATGGTCTCTCCAGACTTCATTTTGAAGTTGTCTAGCTCTTCCAGAGCAACACTCAACTGATGCTTTTTAATGGCGTCGTTTCCTTCGCTCATATCTCTGACTTTATCCCACATCTCTTTTGCAGTTTTGCAATGCTTGACTTTGTCAAACCGATCATTATCCAGGGCTTTAGTCATGATAAATCATCCGACTTTGTCAAGATTGAACAGCTTTATCTCTTCTGCTGTCATCTCATGCAAGTCTTTTTCCACAACCGTATCAACTTCATTGATCTTTATGGTCTTTGTGAATCTGAATGGACCTTTGATGATACATGTGTACATGTTATCATTATAAGCAGCTAGGAAAATCTCCATCCTGATTTTCCAGTCTTCAAAAGACATACCAGCAATGTGGGGAACATGGCTGATACAATCCATTTTTCAAAAAGTTTTTGTTTTTCAAAAAAAGATGCTCTTTTGAAAAGTTTTGAAAACCTTTGAAAAACACTTGGATCAAGCTCGTTGATCAGGTAGCTGATTCTAATGAACCACCTGCTCTGATACCACTTGTTGGTCCCAAGTGGTCAGATGAGGTCTAGAGGGGGGGTGAATAGACCTCTGAAAATTTTTAGACTTAAAACTTTTCAGTCTTCTGTCAGCAGACTAAGCTTATAAAGAACAGTAAGCTGACTATGCTGATCGTGAACAAATCTTGAACAGCAGAGTGACCACTCTTCTTCTAATTACTTAGCTGTTTTTCAGCAAAAACAAGTTTTTTTTTTAAGAGTATACTTGCAGCGGATAATTTGAAAGTGTTTTTAACAAGTAGACTAAGTCTTTTAAAAATTTTATCCCCAGTTTAAAACTCCTTTAAAATCTTTTCAAAACAATTCAAAGTGAAAACTTATGCAAGTTTGAAATATGCAAGAAAACTTAATGCAAAATTAACACAAAGAATTTTTATAGTGGTTATATGGATAAAAATCCTTTAGTCCACTATTCCAGATCACACAGATTCTGGGTTATACTATAAACACAAAATTTACAATATATCTCCACTTACACCAAGACAACAAATGAAAAGGCTGTAAGCTCGCAATAGAAAATCACTTAGAAAACCTATCCTCTGAAGTTAAATCACTCACAAAGACGGATTTAAACTTCGCACAACACTCAGCTAATACAAATTCACTCAGAATGTATTTTCTATTTTCTTCAACTTGGCTTCTGTCAACAGATGACTTCACCAAACGAGTGAGCTGTTCGAGCTTCTTGAGACTTAGAAAATTTCTGCTTCAAAAACGAAATCTCAGAATGTTGTTGTGTGTCTCGCTCGTTGAAATCAGCTCTATTTATACTTGGATTTGAAAATATGACCGTTGAAGGAAATCAAATCTCAAATCCATAGCCTTAGCCCAAATTCAGAATGGCTACCTGCTACAGTCCTTTTCTGCTGTACTTTCCTGTAGCTGCATTAAATGCACTCTGCTGATCCGAGAATAAATTTCAATCATTTGCCATTACTACCCTTCTCTTGCAGCATTTATTACACCAAGTGCATTTATTACCGTTGAACTATCTTCTTGATCTCTTCTACTCTGCTGATCGAAGCAACCCTGCCTATAGATACTCTGCTGATCAAACTCTGAACTAATCTGATTTGAGTCAGCTGATGGTCTACCCTTCTGATTGCTGTTTCAGCATGAGATCAGTAGTCTTCCGGGCTTAGAATTTTGAACCCTTATGATGTCTTCTTTACTTGGTCAAAATTCTTCTAAGGGACTTAAGCTTTCTATACTTAGCTGATTTTGACGTTTTGGAAATCATCAAAACCTTCCCTTATCTTCTTAACTTATTTGCACTTTATTTTCATCTTCATCCAACACACGTGAATTCTTGCGAAGCCCCTCATGTCCGTCCACCTCTTAGTGTGGGGCTCTGCGCTGCCGTTGTGAACTGTAGGGGGTGCCCTACAAGAATCAACCTTGGGTTAAAGATTAATAGTTGCGCCATCACTAACAGCAATTGCTTTTGGTGCAGTGGTAAAGCGCTAGAGATCCTACAACTGGTATCAGAGCGAGGTCGCAGGTTCGAATCCTCCCGGGTGCCGCTGGGAGGGAGAGGGAAGATTGTTGGGATTTATGGGGTTCCAGCAGTCACCCTTACGGATTCGATGTGGCGCTATTGCTACATCGGAGTCTGGCTGCCAAACTTGCCGAGGTTCACGGAGGAGACCCGAGGATCCACGTGAATTCTTGCGAAGCCCCTCATGTCCGTCCACCTGTATGGGGCTCTGCGCTGCCGTTGTGAACAGTAGGGGGTGCCCTACAGGAATCAACCTTGGGTTAAAGATTAATAGTTGCGCCATCACTAACAGCAATTGCTTTTGGTGCAGTGGTAAAGCGCTAGAGATTCTACATATTACATTAATTGCGCAAGCAAGGGCACCAATCAGGCCCATTTAATTACAACCCATAAAATAAATAAACCAAAACTACACAGGGCTTAGGGGCAAAATCGGCCAATCCACATATTCCCTCAAGAACATGCATAAATTCACATAAGGGCATAAATGTAAATTTAGCAGTTTCTTTAATTTTAATTTACAAAAATTATTCAAGTTAAGTAATCTTGAATTAACAATTAATCTCTAATATTAATTAACTCTTACTTGAGTTCTAAGTGATCTACAGTACTTATCTTGATAAAGTTGGTTAATTAAGATAGTTCCAAATCTCTAAATTCCTATATTATCCAAAACTCTAAGTTTCTCAATATTCCAAATCTCCAAGATTTTCAAATTTTTTCAAAATAGGCAGAATCAGAGTCCAATCAAAAATCAACCAGATCGAGGCCAATAGTGGACTGCCACGTGGACAGCACACACGCGGCCACGAAGTCCGCGCGTGGGCTGCCCGTAGCAGCCGCTGCTGCGCATGGCAGTGTACGGCAGCAAGCGGTTGCGCGTGGCAGCACGCGGCTACTGCCGTGTGCTGCACGCGACGGCCGCCCAGCCGCGGTGCGCTGTCGCGTGCCACTGCGGTTGGATCCAATTAATTTTTTTTGTTTTGATTACTTGTTGATTTAATTAAAAACATATCCAATTAATTAAATCCTGATCCAAAACTCCAAGTTAAATACATCTACGTTCTAAAGCATACACAGTTAAAGAACAAGCCACACATAAATCAAACATATTATTTAAAACCTCGAATTTACAAATTCATATATATACAAAGCCTGAGTTGGCTCTGATACCACTGTTGGAATTCGGTAAGATAAACAACCCTACAGGCGGCGGAATTTAAAAGTTTTTGGGCCTGTTACGGAATCTTGCTAGGATACTAAACTGGTTGTATATATATATGAATATAAATGAAACAACGTTAATAACTAGATCTAAGTTATACCTGTCTCCTTGCAAATCCATGTAGGTGCAAAGTCGTTGCGTTTCTCCCTCGGTAGAATCGATCCAAGCCTTGTTGTAGCGCCCCACGAGTCGCGCCTCTACGCGTTGATACACCACAATATCACGAAATATAATATGTCCTAATCGGCTAGAACAAAGGATATATTAAGATCTAGATAGAGAACAAGATTGGAACATAAACGGAATCGAAAATTCTTCCAAAGGATGAAGGGTGTTCGGCCAATTTCACTAGGGAGGAGGGATATAGTTTTTCTTGACTTGGCTTTTTGGCTTTTAAGTTGTGTGTGTGAGATATGACATCAAGTCTCCTATTTATAAGTAGGGGTGAGTATTCGGTCCAAACCGAACCGGAGAAAACCGAACCAAATTTCGGTTCTAACCCGGTTCGGTTCTGAAAAATGGCGGACCGTTTATGTACCGAATTAGCAGCTAAACCGGCTTTTCACATACCCAATTTTGAAAATTTGGTCCAATTCGGTCCAGTTCAATCCGAATCTGGCCGGTTCTGTCCGATTCAGTATTGATTTGATTTGGAAGAAGAAAATTACATTAGAAATTATCATCTTACTATAGATAACAAATCTTCCCTACTTTTTCTCCATTAAAATTAAAAAAAAAAACAATTAGGGTTGCATCTGCTAAGTACATTAAAATAGTCTTACATTCAATCATAAACATCGAGCTCAAACTATCTATCTTCTACCTTGAAAAAAAAAAGGTAGAAAAGTGTGATTAAATTTGACCTAACCAGGAAAGAGGAAAGCAACAGAAGCTTTGTAGTCTTTAAAGAGCGCATCGTCCACGACGGTCTGTCCTACGACGACACTCATAGAAACCCTAGATTTCCCCATATTCAATTGAGAAATCCTCCGGAAACCCAATAAACTGGAGCTTTTGAAGGATTCAGAAACGCCACAATTGACTGGATTCTTTAGTGAAATGGAAGGGAGAACCATTGAAGAAGCCATATTCGAGGCAAAGTTTGCTGAGGAATTGAGACTAATTAAATTTATGGGGAATCAATTGGTGTTAAGTAGAAGAGGAAATGCAACCCCGGCTACTATAATCGATTGGTGTTAAGGGCGGCGGCTGGAGTGTTGGAGGAGAAGAAAATTGGTGGGGTTTTGATTTGGAAGAAAAAGAGCTGGGTGCCTGGGTAAAAAAAGGCAAGTGGGTAATAGGAAAAAAAATATATAATTCGGTTCAACCGGTTCGATTCGGGGAACCGACCGGTTTTACCAAAAACTGTCCCCTATAAGGGGTCGGTTCTAAGGTAAAAACCGACTACCGAGCCGATTTTCTGGTTCGGTCGGATAACCGAACCGGTCTCTGCCCTATTTATAGGTATCTCATTAATCGAATCCTCCTAGGATTAGGACTCCAAGTCTCCTACATGGGTTATGGCCCTTTTAATTAGAAGACTAAGTCTTCTAATTAATTAATGGTCCACTCCTTAATTAATTTAATTAGGCTTTATTTAATATCCCAATTAATTAATTACTCTCTCAATTAATTAAATTAGACTCAAAGTCTATTTAATCAAATCTTCCTATAATTAATTAAATCCAACTTAATTAATTAACTCACAAATTAAATTCCAATTTAATTTATAATCTTGATCCAATTCCGATCGGATCACTTTCGCTCCAATTGGTCGACCCAGTCAATTAAATCGACCCAATCGATTCGGTTGACCCAGTTGTTCTTGTATTCATCGCTTTCACTTCATGTGTATTGTGTATGCCCTCGTTGGTTCACCACATAATTGATCGTGTGTTATAATTAAATATTTATTTAATTATTCGAGCATTAAATACTCTAAATCAGTCGAACACTCTGTCGACTGATCATTACAAAATTAGCACCCCTGCTAATTTGGGAATTCTCCTATACTCTACGGTCGATGTCTGGCCACAAGCCTATAGAGCCCAGTCACTGGTGAATTAATTCAGTGAACCTTTTTAATCATTTACTAGTTCCATATACGACATAATCTCTCCATCGATCAATCTCCCAGTCGAGACTTAAGGGTATGGACTTTTCATCGGTTTCCCTTTTCTTTTGTCTTAACCTTATGTATTTTGGTCTCGAAATATTCTCTTTGACATAATATTTATGAGCTACTTTCATAAAGTCGTCAGATACCTTGGCCAATGATTTTTTTATCCAAAATAATTTCTCACAGAAATTCATAGGAGAAATTCCCAACCTATCAAGTCGGGTCAATGGATCCTTCGTTGATGATATGAACCTGCATATGAGTCCCTCTATACCCAACATGAGTCCACAAAGACTTTCTGTAATCTCCAGTCAGTCGGGACTCACATCTAAGTATAGACGTTCTTGTACCAGATAAACCCTATCACCTTAAGTATTTAGGGATCGTTCATCGTATACTATCATAAATTGGAATAACTTCAACCCCGATATGCGACTACCGCTTCCATGGTGAGTTATTTCCTGAATGGGGTATTCAATGCACTTGCCATCCCAGCAAGTCATCCACTTATGTGTATCGACTATCCCAGTCACGCTCGTGGACCCCAGCGTTCTCTAGTTCATCGGAGTATACTCAACAGTGAGAGTCTAACCGAATCCAACAATGTCTCATCTCGATTGGATTCTACGACTCTTGAATATTTTCTAGATCACGGCATTGGAGATCAGTACACGGGTTGTCCCCTAGCCCTGTGATCTAAGGACTTCTATCCTTATGCGTAGATAATTATTATATAAGATAAAGTTGACCATATTATAGAATGCATTTATTATCGAAATTGAATAGTTCTTTCCTTTATTACATTAAATGTCAGTCATACAGTTGGCTTGCCGGATACTATTTCTATCACAAAGTGCCAACTTTTAAGTTCACTTTTGCTTGTAATAGGTCTATTAAACAATCTTTGATTCTATAAATAATACGCACGTTTATTAATATATGTATAGAATAAACAATGGCCAACATCATCTCTCGCGAATACATTTAAGCGATTGGATGAAATCCTTAGATCACATTTGACTATGGGACGATTTACTTCGGTATTGAGTGCAATCATGAAACAGTCTCTAAGATCGTGATTTTTAAACACGTTCGAAGTCATAGATTCAGAAACGAGACATAATGTCGTATAATTTCACTAAAGTTTGAATCAATAATCCTCAATTTTATTTTAAATGAGTCTAAACTCCAGTCTCCTAAATTAAATGGTCAAACTATTCAATCTCGATATAAAAAACCAATATATCTATTACTAGAAAATTCAGAGTCAAATAAAAATGAAACCAAAAAAAAATTGGATGAGAGAACTTCAAAGTTATATATATGTATATATATATTTATATAAATCGAAACTTGACAAATCATATAAGTTCCTTAATATGACTTTACAAATAGAAACGAGCTCCGAATAAAGTGTTTGAAAAGAAGAAAAAATGCCCATATCTTATGAGAATATAAGATGATTGGTCAGTCAATTCAATCCCAAGGAAATTAACACCACAAGCACGGTTGTATTATCACTCTGTTATCAAAGAAAATTTATCCAAAGTTATCCAAAGAAAAATCACAAGACATGTGTATTTAATTATTTTGTGATAAACTAGTTATCTCTTAAAAGTATATATAATATGGTATTAGTAATTTATAAACAAAAAGAAAAGAAAGATTTGAAATAAAAACATTCAGTACGTACGCAATACGGTTGAAATAGAATTACTTACATTTCCAAATCGATCCATTTTTTTTTGTGTGTTTTGAATTTATCTCATCTATTAATTAATAGAATATTAAACTATCAAAACTATAAAACTGTTTGCTCAAATAAAATCATTTGGTATTATCACAAGTAAGAAAGTAAATAATTCATTGCATCACATGTTAAAAACAAAATACAGATAGATATTATATCACGCCATAGGCTGGAGGGCAATACAGTACATAACTCATTATAATAATCATAAAATTACAAAGTTCACATTGAAGCACTTATATATTTCACTTCACTCTCTTTAACAAGTCCTTGCGTTTTAGAAATTGAGCGAACCACTTAGCAGAGTGTTTTGGGTATCTTGTGAGATTATTCATATAGTCTATATATATGATGCCAAATCGAACAGTATATCCCTCAATCCATTCAAAATTGTCACACCATGACCATAAAAAGTAACCCTTGATGTTTAATTTCCCTTTGGAACCACCATAATCACTGGAATAAAGAAATTAATTAATTTAGCTAAATATATATGTACACGACGAATCAAGTTAATCTCATATGAGAAGTTTGCTAGCGCTTTAGAACTTACTTCATTGCTTCTAGAATATTCGCTAGGTGGTCTTGGTGATATTTCATCCTTGTTGTGTCAGTGCAAGCTTCATATGCTGTAAGCTTGGAGTTGTTCTTTTCATCCACCCCTAAACAAAAATAATGTCACAATTTAGTATCATTATTACATTACATTAAATTTACAATCATACCCAAATCAAAATTGTTCACATATATAGCAACTATGGTAATTAAAATGTACGTACCATTTTCAGTGATGTAAATATCAGGAATGCGTTTATATGTGTTGTTTATATATTTCAGAAGCTCGTAAATTCCCCATGGAACTATATACAACCACGACGAACCAGCCTAGATTGATTGAAAATTATTTATTCAATAAGTTAACATCAAGCACTTCATAAATTTCAATTTAAGTTGGTGTAACAAGAATCTTACCACGGGACCAATCGGCCTCCCATCTCGATCAGCTATTACAAAGTAAAAAAAGGGAAAATACTATTAATTCTAAAATCAATCAATTAATTAATTAGAAAAGACATATATATATATATGATTATATTATGCTTTGTAAGGGTTGTGAAAAACATACTGGAAAAGTTAACTTGTTGATCTTTATAGTAGCCATCTTCACAATCAGGAGTGGGATCATTAGAAGCATAATAGGTTGTATAATAGTTTAAACCTAGAAAATCAATTGATCCTTTGAGCAAAGAGGATTCCTCGTTTGAAAATTTTTGGAGATTACCCTTCGGAACATAATCTATCATATTTTGTGGATAGTGACCATTCAACACAGGCTCCAAAAACCTGAAATTTAGAAACAAGATTCAAGTGTTAAGGAAAAAATTACATTAATTCTTAGTTCTGCAGATCAGTAGATGGGACACTGATCATTGATCAACACCTTTTGGTCACACGCTTTATGTGCACCATTGGTATCAATTATTCAAACGGTTTTACACCTCTTCCTTTTCATCCAGTTATATCAAAAATTATAAAACTGAAACAATCACATGAGATCGAAAGTATGAAACATGATAGAATAGTGCCCAGCAAACCAGTTCAATTAGCTTGTAATTGGTCTATTCTGTAAGAAACAATCTTTTGATTTTATAATAATACGCGCGTGTATTTATATGAGTATAAGGATAAACAATGGCCAACTTCATCTCTCGCGAATACATTTAAGCGATTGGTTGAAACCCTTAGATTACATTTGACTATGGGACGATTCACTTCAGTATTGAGTGCAATCATGAAACAGTCTCAAAGGTCGTAATCTTAAAACTGTTCCAAGTCATAGATTCCGAACGAGACGGGGTATCGTGGGAATCGCCAAGACTTGTACAAGTATGCATGATTCACATGGAGTGAATTTGTAGCGTTTCATGAGCAAGGCATTTGAGGCCAGTGCATACGAGTAGGTGGTTCAATGGAGGATTGAACGCATTGAACGACCCGAACAGAGAAACCCATTGTGGAAGCACATGACGCGCGCATATCGGTGATGGAACGTTTCTCAAGGATTATAATAGTGTACGATTTAGTCCTTTGACTTGAGGTAATAGGGCGAATTCGGTGCATGAAAGTGCGTACTTAGATCTAGGTATAGGCCACGTAGCTTGGTCATAACATGCCTAGGTTGGGTGCGTATGGACATGTACGCGAGTGGTTAGTACCGATATGGAATCTATTGACTCACTGTAATGGGTGAGAGAATTTCCTATATGATTCTTAGATAATATATCCGAGGAATCCACGGCCGTGGTCGGTGACGGATTTGGGAAGGGGTTTCCAAATTTAGCAGTCACACTGGAATATTATCCTGAATTAGAAAGTATAATTATTGAGACAAATTTAGAGGTGCCGATCAATTCACACACCCAAAGTCTTGATCGGGAATATTAGTCAATAGAAGGACCGTATGTACATGGTAATTATATGAGACGAGGTTCACAAGTATCAATTCACCTGAAGTTGGGCTTCATGGGCTTGTGGCTAGACATCGACCATGAAGTGTAGATACTCCTGAGTTAATAGAGGAATTGATTCTAGGAGTGGTCAATTAAAGGTTGTTTAATTGACCGGAGCAATTTATTGTTCATAAATTAAATCACGAGGAATTCGTGGGCCTGCTGCCAATTGATGGTGAACCCAGAGGGTCACACACAATACAATTGGACGGTGACTGTTGAAAAGGATACAAAAGGAATTAATTGATTTAAATGTAATTAAATCAATTAAATGAATTAAAAGTATTTAATTCAAGTGGGAGATTAATTAATTGGCTAACTTAATTAATTAAATACTTAATTGAGTTGCTAATTAATTATATAAAAGAAATAATGATTTAATTGGACTGGGCATTTAATTAAGTAATTAATTAAATGAAAAAGGGCTTGCAAGACATGGGCTTTTAATTAAAAGCCCATAAGGAGTCTTGCAAAACCTAGGTTGAGGGAGTCTATAAAAGGGGTTCTACTTGAGCTCAAAAGCTAACACCCTAAGAAGAAAACCCTAGCCTCTCCTCTCAACCTAGCCGCCGCCCCCTTAGTGCTAGAAACCCTAGCAGCCGTCGCCACCAAGAGACGCCGCCACCCTGCTGCCGTGGGCTGCTCTTGTGCCGCCGCCCCTCTTCCTTTGTTCCTCTGTGTTAGATCTTGACCTGTCAAGAGAATCTACACAATCCTGCTTCGACAAACCTCCTGAATCCAGTTCTGAGCCTAAGATCTTGAGGTGTTTCCAGAATCCAATTGGTGTGGACTAACTTTGGAGGTGAGACGCTTGGATCACTTCTGTGAACCAGATCCAGATCCAGTTTCAGAATCAGAATCGAAGGTTGCCACCACCTTGCCTGTGGTGAGGTATATCGCAAAAAACCCCTTGTTTAATTACTATGTGTGTTTTTGTTCTTGCTTACGTATAATTAATATGGAGAATTAATATGGGACCTTGGGTGCTTCGAAAAATTTTAAATTCCGCACTATCGTTGTTCTGACAATCGAGGCATCCCAACCACTATCCCAACAGTGTTATCAGAGCCAGGTTCATCATTATTATACGAAAAGCCTGAACATAATGTGTTTTCACCATATATGTTTAATTATGTATATGTAAACACGTGATAATTATGTTCTGTAAGTTGATTCTTACTTGTTATGACTTGATCTATGATTGGGTAAAACTGCTTTTTTAGATCTGTGCCCTTTTTATAGTTTTTGAAAACTTCAGGACTTTTATGCTAAAAAATCGAGATTAGGGTTTTTGTGGGCTGAAAATTTTGAATTTTTGAAATCTGGAAATTTCAAAATCATGGACTGTTTTTGCAAATCTGGTCGCACGGGTTTTGGGGTCAATTTGTAATTTTCGAAAACTTTGGGGTTGTTTTGCAATTACCGAAACTTGAGGGGTCAATTTGAAAAATAAAAAATTTTCAGAATTCAAAATATTATTTTCTGGTAGCTGCCCAAATCTGCCCAGGGGTGTTTTTGTAAAGTTTTGGGGTCAAAGTGCAATTTTCAAAAGTTAAGGGGCGAAAATGCAATTTTCAAAAGTTGAAAAACAGAATCTGAATTTGAGCAGAAAATTTATTTTTGTTTACCCGAATATTCATTTTGTCATAATTAGTAGTGACTAAAAAGTAAGAATCATAGGGAGTTAGTTTTAAAAGGTAGTTTTAAAATTAGGAAAGAAATAGGTAAAGGATGTTTGCTTGTTTCTTGCTCTATGTGAATTGTTTACGTGGTTTTCGATCGAGCCGAGCCTTGACCTTAGGTTAGATGTGATTGGTTTAATTTATTGTTTGGTTTTTATTGGGCCTGCGAGCCTATTATGTTTTTGGGCCATTTTGAGCCTTTGTAATAGAATATGGCTTTACTGCTTTCCTAGTTTAGGATGGAGACCCGTTTACAAGCAAGGTGGGAACCCAAGAAGATATGAAGGCCATATATGCGTGGTACATTGTGTAATAGCATAGGCCCATTTGCAAACCCTTTAGATTGACCAATAGGGCCAACATCATTGGCTCGATGATGGCCCACATAGGAGGCTCCCGATCGAAAACATATTGTGGTAGTATGCATGCTAGGTTTGTATGGCTTTTATTTATTTTGTCGATTTATATTTAGCTTGTATGAGATGCGCGCTAGAATCTAGATCGTAATAAAAGATAAAGCATAACTGAATCGGTGAGATCTCGAGGAGAGTTAGTATAACTTTCAAAACCAAAAATTCCCCTCTCGAATTAAATACTAAGTCATATTGGATTAAAATAAAATGAAGTATTTATATAAATCCAAGCCTTCCATCAATAGGGACTAACGTATGTTGTCTACTTATCGATAGAGGTGATCCAGAGTCTGGCACCCGAATCGAAGAAAGGGACAATAAGTGAAATTCTTTGACTCCTGTTTTTAACTAAACACGACAAGGGTGAGGACTGGTCGGGATGTGAGGATCGACCGATAACTAGTTACGGAGAACTCACGACCGGGCCCGTTGCTCATCATGATTGATGGGTTAGACTTAACGATTAGTAACACTTATGATGTAGCAGTGCTAGATAAGTGCGAAAACCGAGGCAAAATAGCTTGAAGGTTGTGGAGTAACACAATTGGTAAAAGGTATACCTACCTGGAGAATTGGTTGTATGGCCACGAGTCGTGGGTGCAATTAATTGCTGCTGGGACGTCAAGACCTACTAGGAATTAAATTTCCCGAGCAATCAAAGGGGTGATTGTTTCGATAAAATAGTGGGAGAACTTTTTCGAAAACAAGTCCAAAATTCGTTAATTATAAGTATTAGACATAGATCAGTTAGCTTAATGTTGTCTTCTTTCCATTTGTAGATATTAAGTACAATGTCTAAGAATCCATTATCTGTTATCCTCGACGCAAACAAATTGAATGGCTCAAACTTCGTTGACTGGCTGAGAAATCTCAGAATTGTCCTCGATTCTGAGCGACGAAGCTATGTGCTCGACACACCCATGCCTGCTGCACCCGCAGCACGAGCTAGTGAGGAACAACGAACTGCCCATGCTAAAAGGGTTGATGATGATCTTCAGGTTCGATGTCTCATGCTAGCCTCGATGTCGAATGAACTGCAGAAACAACATGCTGCTATGCCGCTTGCTAGAGAGATACTTCTCCACCGCCAGCAGATTTTTGGAGAGAGGTCTCGTACCGAAAGGTTCGCGACCACTAAGGAGTTGTTTCATCTCAAGTGATGGAATAGTGCCCAGCAAGCCAATATTGATTAGCTTGTTGAAGTACTATTTTCTTATGGTTTATAATTAATACGTCGTTCATTCATAGTATGTGAAACTGAACAATGGCCAACTTCATCTCTCGCGAACCTATCTAAGCGATTGGATGAAATCCTAAGGTCACAATGGACTATGGGACGATTCACTTCAGTACTGAGTGCAATCATGAAACAGTCTCAAAGGTCGTGATCTTAAAACCGTTCCAAGTCATAGATTCCAAACGAGACGGGGTATCGTAGGAATCGTCAAGACTTGTACAAGTATGCATGATTCACATGGAGTGAATTTGTAGAGTTTCATGAGCAAGGAATTTGAGTCCAGTGCATATGAGTAGGTGATTCAATGGAGGATTGAACGCATCGAACGACCCGAACAGAGAAACCCATTGTGGAAGCGCATGACGCATATCGGTGATGGGATGTTTCTCAAGGCTTATAATAGTGTACGATTTAGTCCTTAGACTTGAGGTACTAGGGAGAATTCGGTACATGGATGTACGTACTTAGATTTAGGTACTGGTCACGTAGCCTGGCCACAAAGTGCCTAAGTTGGGGGCGTGCAAAAGTGTACGCGAGTGGTTAGTACTAAGAGAGGATCTAACGCCTCATCTTGATAAGATGAGAGAATTTCCTATACGTTTCTTAGATAATTGATTTCGGGGAATCTATGGCCATAGTCGGTGATGCATTTGGAAGGACTTTCCAAATTTGGCAGTCACACTGAAATCATTGTCGGAAAATTAGAAAGTATAGTTATTGAGATAATTAGAGGTGCCGATCAATTCACACACCCTAGGTCTCGATCGGGAAATCAGTCGTAGAAGGACCGTATGTACATGGCAATTATAAGAGGTGAGGTTCACAATAAATCAATTCACCTTTGATTGGGCTTCATGGGCTTGTGGCTAGACATCGACCATGAAGTGTGGGTACTCCGGAATTAATAGAGGATTTAATTCTAGGAGTGGTCAATTAAAAGTAGTTTAATTGATCGGAAGCATTTAGTTGCTCGTTAATTAAATCATGTAAGTCGTGGGCCTGCTGCCAGTTGATGGTGAACCCAGAGGGTCACACACAATACAATTGGACGGTGACTGTCTTAAAGGAAATAAAGAAAGTGATTTAAAGTTGTTAAATCAAGGTAATTGAATTATGGTATTAATTCAATTGGAGATTATTGATTAGATGACTAATTGATTAATTGATAATTAATTAATTAGAGTTATCTAATTATGGAATTAATTAAAGTAGTTAATTAATTGGAAGAATAAATAATTAACCAATTTAAGTATTGGATAATTATGGGTTGATTTTGGAATTATCCAAACTTAGGGGCTAGGGGGCGATTTTAGTAGTTAGGAAAGAAAAGGAGTTTTGTTTCTTGTATATCAAGTATGAAGAGATTTATCAAATCTCACATTCCTAAGGATAAGGGATGAAGATTTGATAAACAAGGAAAGGAGATCTTTTTGGAGAAGGACTCTCCTCCTATAAATACTCCTTACCTTCTCTTCATTAAAAGAATGCTAACACAAGTTTTTGCACTAGTTTTTGAACACCCTAAAAAGCTTTTGAGAGAAAAAGGTTGCTGAAAATTTTGAGAGGAAAAATCGAGAGAGTTAGATTTTTCAAACAAGAATTTTTAATTACAAAATCGCCCCAAAAGTTTTTCGCCCCTAAACCCTAGCCGCCCAATTAGATTCGGCCGAACACAAACCGGACCAAACCCGACCCTGGCCGAACCCTGCTCGGACCAAATCTGGACTTGGCCGTACCCAGCTCGATCGCATAAGGCCTGTGGATCGAATTCTTCCATTGGTGTCTCCGTTCCTTTGCTGACAAACCTGCGAAATCTAGTTCGTAGCCTAAGACTCGTAGGCGTCGCTACAATCCGATTGGTGTGGACTAGCTTTGGAGGTGACACATATGGATCACTCAATTTGTGGATCAAACCAAACACTCGGAGGACACGGGAATCCCAATGGTAACCACCACCAAGCTGTGGTGAGGTAAATTGCGAAAAACCCCCTTTGATAATTATGTTATTGTTTGATTCAAGCTTTTCGTATAAATAACTATGGAGATCTATTTATGGGACTTTTAGGGACTCGAAAAATTTTAAAATTCCGCACTCTGTTGTATTGACAATCGAGCCCTACCCAAAATATCCCAACATCAAGATGGCTGAGGGAAGCAGTGTCAAGGATCACTGTCTGCGTTTCATCAACCTGGTTGAAAAACTGGGGCGATTGGACGTGGATTTGCACGCTGATCTTAGCACTGACCTCCTTCTCCATACGCTGCCCCGTTCTTTTGACCAGTTCGTGTTGAACTTCAACATGGAGGATAGAACCCTCGCTCTTCACGAACTGACCAATTTGTTGGTAACGGCAGAATCGACTCTCAAGAAAGAGAAGCCGGTAATGATTGCACACCAATCGAAGGCTGCAAAGCCCAAGAGAGGTAGGAAGAAGAAGAAGGTATTTTCTTCGAAGGCAGTCACAAAGGTGGTTGAAAAGAAGCGCAAGAGCCCAGAAGACGAATGTTTCCACTGCAAGAAAGCAGGGCACTGGAAAAGGAACTGGCCAGACTACCTAAAGATGAAATTGGTAGCCAAAGGTATTTTCTTGGTTGAAGTTAATATTTCTATTAACTGTGCATCGTGGGTATTAGACACCGCAGCAGGTTCTCATATCTGCAATGATTTGCAGGTGATGGGAGCAGTAAGATACCTGAAGCCCGGGAATAGAATCCTGCGTTTTGGAAACGGAGCTAGGATCGCCGCTGAGGCTATTGGGGACGTCGAATTGGTTTTAGGAAATTTTACTTTAATTTTAAGGGATTGTCTGTACGTACCAAACATTATTAAGAACATCATTTCTATACCTATGTTGGATATTGATGGTTTTAATTTTTCCATTGAAAATGGAGCTTTTTGCATATTTAAAGGTGGTTTATTGTATGCTCGTGGTACTTTGATAGATGGTCTTTATTCCTTAGAACCTACAAATTCTGACGTCATGCACATTCAATCTAGAAAAAGAAAATATGATAATCAAACTCCACAACTTTGGCACGCTAGACTTGGACATATTTCCAAGAGTAGGATTCAAAAGCTGGTTTCCTCTAAGGCTCTTGAAATAAATAACTTGGATGAACTCCCAACTTGCGAGTCTTGTCTCAAAGGAAAGATGACCAAATCACCCTTCACCGGGAATCCCGAGCGAACCAAGCAAACATTGGATTTAATCCATACTGACGTTTGTGGACCATTGAGTGTCAATGCGAGAGGAGGATTCTCTTACTTCGTAACATTCACCGACGATTTTAGTCATTATGGATATGTGTATCTTATGAAACACAAATCCGAAACTTTTGAGAAATTCAAAGAGTTTAGAATGGAAGTTGAGAATCAACTTGGACATAGTATTAAAGCACTTCGTTCTGATAGAGGTGGTGAGTACTTAAGCCAAGAATTCCTTGATTATCTAAAAGAGAGTGGAATTCTCGCCCAGCGAACTCCCCCAAGGACGCCCCAACTCAATGGAGTGTCCGAGCGGAGGAACCGAACATTGTTAGACATGGTTCGTTCCATGATGAGCTTCGCTGACCTTCCCTTTTCGTTTTGGGGCTTAGCCCTATTAACTGCATTGAAGATACTAAACATAGTACCTTCGAAGTCAGTGCCAACGACACCGCACCAAGTATGGTATGGTAAAGCACTCGTGTATTCGTATCTACGAGTATGGGGATCTCCTGCGTATGTAAAAAACAAAAAGGGAGATAAGCTAGATAGTAGATCTAGTTTGTGCAAATTTGTGGGGTATCCAAAGGAATCCATTGGATACCTATTCTTCGATCCTAAAGAATGTAATACGTTCGTATCTAGGAACGCCCACTTCTTGGAAGAGGATTTCCTCACCAACCGAAATGGGACAATCGTAGAACTTGATGAAGTCCAGGAATCGGACCCATCCCTACAAACAGTGGGAGCTGAACCAGAATTTATTGAACCTACTAGTACACCTACTCTTCGAAGGTCTAATCGAATTCGTAAGGAGGCAGAGCGATTTGGTTTCATTCACGAAAACGAAAAAGGTGATAATGATCCAAGGACCTATCAAGAAGCGATGTTAGACATAGACTCGGGTGCGTGGCTCGAAGCCATGCAATCCGAAATGGATTCCATGCATTCCAACAAGGTTTGGACCTTGGTCGATCCACCTGAGGGAACTATCCCTGTAGTATGCAAATGGATCTTCAAGCGTAAGCTTGGAATGAATGGAGAGGTATTAACTCATAAAGCTCGCTTAGTGGCGAAAGGGTATTCTCAAAGGCCTGGAATAGACTATGAGGAAACCTTCTCTCCCGTGGCGATGTCGAAATCCATTCGGATACTACTTGCCATAGCCGCGTGGCATGACTACGAAATATGGCAAATGGACGTAAAGACCGCCTTTCTCAATGGAGACATTGACAAGGAGATCTTTATGCAACAACCTGAAGGTTTTGCGTCCAAAGGAAGTGAGCACAAATTGTGTAAACTTCAAAGGTCAATCTATGGCCTCAAACAGGCGTCCCGAACCTGGAACATACGATTTGATGAGGCAGTCAAAGCATTTGGCTTCATAAAAAACGTATATGAAACTTGTGTGTACAAGAAGAATAGTGGGAGCTCGATACAATTCATTGTTTTGTACATCGATGACATTTTGTTAATCGGAGACGATATCAAGATGTTAGCGCAGACTAAAGTGTGGTTATCCGTGCAGTTTTCCATGAAAGATATGGGAGACGCATCTTACGTATTGGGAATACGTATCTATAGGGATAGATCGAAGAAGATGATAGGACTCTCCCAATCTCAGTACATCAACACTATTTTGAAGAGATTCAAAATGGAAGAATCCAAGAGAGGATTGCTTCCAATGAGACATGGTATCTCTCTTTCTAAATCTATGTGCCCTACAACTGACGAAGAAAAGACGAGAATGTCTCTCATACCTTATGCCTCTGCTATAGGGAGCATAATGTATGCGATGTTGTGTACTCGACCAGACATAGCACACGCTCTAAGTGTAACGAGCCGCTATCAGTCAAATCCAGGCGAAGAGCACTGGACTGCCGTAAAAGCAATCCTAAAGTACCTGCGAAGGACTAAGGATATGTTTTTGGTCTACGGTGGTAGTGGAGAACTGAAATTTGAAGGATTCACTGATGCAAGTTCCCAGTCTGACGTGGATGACTTCAAATCCAACTCTGGATACATATTCCGCATCAATGGAGGAGCGGTCAGTTGGAAAAGTTGTAAACAGTCTACCACTGCCGACTCAACCACAGAAGCAGAATATATCGCAGCATCAGATTCGGCAAAAGAAAGTGTATGGATGAAAAACTTCATCCAAGAATTGGATGTTGTTCCTAGCAATGCTGAACCTGTAGTCGTCTTTTGTGACAACAACGGGGCGATAGCTCAAGCAAAGGAGCCGAGATCATACCATCAATCCAAACACATACAGAGGAAATACCACGTGATCAGGGAGATCATTGATAGAGGTGACATGCACATGGAGTATGTCAAATCGGAAGACAACGTAGCTGACCCACTAACTAAGCCACTTTCACAAAAGGCATTCGATAGTCATCTAGAGAAGATGGGTCTTAGAACCATAGGTGAAGTGCAGGTACTCCTGAGTTAATAGAGGAATTGATTCTAGGAGTGGTCAATTAAAGGTTGTTTAATTGACCGGAGCAATTTATTGTTCATAAATTAAATCACGAGGAATTCGTGGGCCTGCTGCCAATTGATGGTGAACCCAGAGGGTCACACACAATACAATTGGACGGTGACTGTTGAAAAGGATACAAAAGGAATTAATTGATTTAAAGGTAATTAAATCAATTAAATGAATTAAAAGTATTTAATTCAACTGGGAGATTAATTAATTGGCTAACTTAATTAATTAAATACTTAATTGAGTTGCTAATTAATTATATAAAAGAAATAATAATTTAATTGGACTGGGCATTTAATTAAGTAATTAATTAAATGAAAAAGGGCTTGCAAGACAAAAGCTCATAAGGAGTCTTGCAAAACCTAGGTTGAGGGAGACTATAAAAGGGGTTCTACTTGAGCTCAAAAGCTAACACCCTAAGAAGAAAACCCTAGCCTCTCCTTTCAACCTAGCCGCCGCCCCCTAGTGCTAGAAACCCTAGCCGCCGCCGCCACCAAGAGACGCCGCCACCCTGCTGCCGTGGGCTGCTCTTGTGCCGCCGCCCCTCTCCCTTTGTTCCTCTGTGTTAGATCTTGACCTGTCAAGAGAATCTACACAATCCTGCTTCGACAAACCTCCTGAATCCAGTTCTGAGCCTAAGATCTTGAGGTGTTGCCAGAATCCAATTGTTGTGGACTAACTTTGGAGGTGAGACGCTTGGATCACTTCTGTGAACCAGATCCAGTTTCAGAATCAGAATCGAAGGTTGCCACCACCTTGCCTGTGGTGAGGTATATCGCAAAAACCCCCTTGTTTAATTACTATGTGTGTTTTTGTTCTTGCTTACGTATAATTAATATGGAGAATTAATATGGGACCTTGGGTGCTTCGAAAAATTTTAAATTCCTCACTGTCGTTGTTTTGACAATCGATGCATCCCAACCACTATCCCAACAAAACAAAGACTATTCTATAGGATTAATTAAAACTGATTTCTTTTTAAAAAAAACCGGGATCAAATGTGCAAATTTATAAAGTGTGAGATTAAAGTGAAACTTAAAAAAAAAAAAAAAAAATCGTACTAAAAGTGTTAATTTATAAAGTATATATAAAAGTATTAAGCACCAACTCAACGAGACTTTCTCGACGAGGTTTTATGTGACTAAATTCATATCAAATTCATAGTTAGCTTAGTGCCTAATACGACTAAATTGTAATTAGGAGAATAAAATGTATAAACATATAAAAACTTAATTTGTGTGAAGGGTCATCATGGATCTAAAGAAAATTCTCCATTTAGTGATCCGACCAATTTTTATCTTTTTCAAATCCAATCCTCTCCGTCCAAATACTACACGAGTTAATGAATTATTGAAAGAAGAAGTTAAAACAGGGTTTACCATCCCAACATAAAATCAAGGGCTCTTTCAGCAGCCTTTTGATCATCTACATCATCTTCCTTTAACGGCTTAAAATAGTGGGAAACAAGTGTTATCCCTATATATCCTTCTTGATGTTCCTGTGACATATATATATATATAAATAAGTTGATATTCATTCAATAACTTATATACGTTCTCTTAATATATATATTTATATATTTTGTAAGGAAAAAGTAAACCTGAAATTTTGTTCTGTAGGATTGAACAACTTGTGCATGAGAAAGCAGCAAGTTTCTTGCAACAGTATATACCTCTCTTGTTGAGTCCATCTCGGGTTCGACTGTGATTTTATGTCTTATTAATGGTTGGATTAAATTTGGATCAGCGGATCTATAACCAATGAAGTTGCTTTTAGGTTTATTTCCATATGTCACGATATTAGTTGAAGCTGATGATTTTTTCCCAGGTGGAAAAATGCGTCCAGCATAACCATGAACGCTATAAGTCCATGGCTCGTTCAATGTGATCCAATATCTCACTCGATCTCCAAATTTCCAAAAGCAAAATTCAGCATATTCACGAAAATCATCTCTGTTAAATTAATATGAAGAAATTTATAATATTTATTTTGTAACGAGTTATAAAAAGTTAAAAATATATCGAGTAATCCTTTACATAATTTCCTCCTTTAGGAATCCACCGTACTCTAGTTGCAAGCAGTGTGGAAGATCCCAGTGAAACAATGTTACATAGGGTTCAATATCTGTATATGTATTCAACATTCAAAATGTTAATTATGTTAATTAGTGTATATATATATATATATATATATATATATATATATATATATATATATATGTATAGATATATATCTATATATGTTCTTTCTAATTAAAGTAATTAATCTAATCATAAAAACATTTAGAGACGACATAAAAGAATATCATAATGGAGTTAATTTGAGACCGAACTATTATCTTTGCAGGTTTTGATAATATCGTTGTAGTAATTGATCCCTTCTTCGTTGACACCAAGACAAGGTCTTCCCCCTAGAAATTAAATACATCCAAATAATATATATTTTAATTATTTTGTTGTTCTTAACAATATAATTAATTAATTAATTATGTAATATATCTAACCAGGCAAAATTCTAGACCAAGAGATCGAAAACCTATAGGCATCGAACCCCATGGCTTTCATGATCTTAATGTCCTCCTGCATGCATAATTTGAATTTAATTAGTTTATAATTATAGTATATACCACGTCAGCATCTTAATTAATTAATTAGTTATAAAATTTCAAGTTGAAAACTCTATACGTACCTTATATTGTGTATACATATCAACAGCTACATTTCCATTGGAACCATCAACAATTCTGTCTGTTAATTTAGAGAAAATATATATTAATTACAAGTACGTACATCATCGTTAAGCTACACAAAACAAATTAAATTAAAATATACAGAGAGTAGTAATTAATAAGATCTAGAAATCAAGAAATTAACCAGGAGTGCTTAAAGTGAAAACATCCCATATACTATGTCCTCTACCGTCTTTTGCAGCACCTCCTTCGTGCTGCCGAAAAAAAAAAAATTGAAAAATGGAATATCGATCTTTGATCAGCAAATTTAATTACCATATATATAGTATACTATATTCTAACATATATTAATAAATTAAAACAAAAAAAAAAAATATATATATATATATATATATATATATATACTCCAAATTAATTAATTAACCACCTGATAAGCAGATGTACCAACTCCAAAGACAAAGTCGTTTGGGAAATCATTGCGACTGATGTTGCTGTTATCAGTATATGGAATTGCCGGTACAGAACTAGAACTGCTGACCTTTTTGCTATGGCTCTGGCTGCTATATTTCTTCATTTCTAAGTATTTTGTAATTTAATTAGGGAATAAGACTCTTTAATAACTTGAAAGTTTATTTGGCTTAAAAAAAATGAAGAGCCATTTCACCTATTTATAGATGGTGGATTGGGTGGTGTGTGACTGTGTGTTTTAATATATATTGGGTCCGAATACCGACAGACAACCTCCGTTTATAATACTTCCAGGGGCCGATTGGTAAGGTGTATGAGATTAAGATAGATTAGATTGGAGTCGAATTGAAGGTCATATTAAAAATATATTTGGTAGGGTTTAATGCTTCCATGTTAATTGTACATTGATATAGATTTTCATTTGTGGTTTATTTGAGAAGAATTTATGTTATTTAATGATATGTTAAAAAAGAAAATATGTAAATTTAAGGATATTAGTAATATTTATCTAATCCATATTATCTGGATTAACTAATCCATCTATACCTGAGTGGATTATAATATAGTCTTAATACCGGGTCATAACGATTTAATCCATTTAATCCGGTACTAGAAAAATGCCACCAAATATTGTATTAACTCAAATTAACCCATACAATGTGACATAATATCTTATATTAGGTTCTACCAAATGACCCGATATTATTGTATTAATTATTCATTTGTGTGTTGTCAATTATTTATCCATCTTAACGCGTCAGGTCAAGATCTGGTCTTATTATTCAACAGTGTGCTATGGGCAAAATTGTCTTATCCAAAAACTTTGGGAAAATTCTTGCTCTAATAGAATGCATTCACATTATATGGTAAGTGCAGTTTATCTTTTTCGGGGTTGGATGACATTCTATATAATAAATGATATGCATGATACTTTGAATTTGATAAATTCAGACCACTTAAATTTGGAATAGAATTTTTCACCTGCTTATAAATTTTATCATGGGTGATTAGAAACAATAATAGAAAAAAACAAAAAATAATACTCCCTCCGTTTCATAATATATGTCGCTTTGGAAATATTTTCTTGTGCCATATTATCTGTCACTTTGAATTTTCAATAAAGCATTAATTGCTCTTTTTCCATTTTTGCTCTTTATGCTCATAAATTTTCTCAAACATTAGTGAAGGATAATTTATTAAAAGGGTATTTTAGTCTTTTTTAATTTTTTTTCAATAGAATTCAGCTAGATTCAATGATTTCATTATTTGTGTGCATATATGTGAAAAGAGATATATTTTAAAACGGAGGGAGTAGTTAGTTAATGACTTACAGTGAAATTCTGGGAGAAATTAAATGCAAGGTTTTATGCAAAACATGTCTGAAATCACCCTGTAAAATTAATGTTTATTGCATGGAAATTTCTTGTATTATTAAATATTCACCATAAAATGTTTATTTCATATAATTCTCTTGTATGTATAAGGATTTTTTTATCGAATATTTAATAATATGTACAAAGAGATTTAATGCAACAAACATTATTTTTTTTTTTCCGATAGAGGGTTTACAAACATTATATCTTTTAGCCCTTAAACTCTTTTTTTTTTTTTTTTCACATGTACCTAATCCCTTAAACTCGAATTTATTTATCCAAATAATAATTATACAAAACAGAGTTTGTTGAGTCGTGAAATTTAATAATCCCCACCGGGATATTCTTACTTAAATCTAGTATAGAAGATTTTTCTATACCTTGTGGTAATGGACCAATGGTAACATCTGGTTTGGCATTTCTTTCAGGGGAAATTTCGGAATTCCATTAAAGTTAACGGAACATTCGCAATCAAAATAAAGTACTACTAAGAACTTCAGTCTCGATTCTCTCTCTTTCACTTTATTTTTTTCTTGCTTTTCTTTCTGGGATTGTCTCTTTAACTTTTCTAATCTAATTGAGTAGCGAAGATACCAAGATTGACTGACTCCATTATCTCTCTTTCGCTTTATCTTTTTCAGTCCTCCTTTTGCTTTAACTTCTTATATATTTACTTACTAGTCAAGGGCACCGCGCGGCGCGGTGTTTCTGCCCAGTTTTTGCGCCTTTTTGGGGTCATCCTATTGCTGCGCATGCCTTCCTTAGAGCATCTCCAACCACTACAAAAAAAGCTGTCTTCAGAAACGGCTTGATTCCAACGGAAAAAAAAGTTGTCGCTATTAGTGACGAATTTATAACTGATTACTAATTAAAACGGTGTTCTTTCAAAAATAGCAACAAATTACCAACAAAATTTCGAAAGAAAAGATTTTTGGTTGGAACTTTGTTGTTTAATTGTCGGTAAAGATGGCAGATAGCAACGGAATTGTTCCAACAGAAATAATTTGTTACAATTTTTTTGGTCAATAACAAATGTACAACTGAACAACGACGAAAATCTAAGAAAACTATGTTTTTCAAAATTATCGACCAATTATCAACGGAATTTGTAACGAAAAATTGTCACTACAAAAAAAGCTGTCTTCAGAAACGACTTGATTCCAACGGGAAAAAAAATTGTCGCTATTAGTGACGAATTTATAATGATTACTAACAGAAACAATATTCCTTCAAGAATAGCAACAAATTACCAACAAAATTTCAACTAAAAGCATTATTCATGAAAAAAATTATGTTTACTCCCAGTTCTCCGAATAAGTTTAAAACTAGTGGAATAAAAAAAAAATCTCTTTTTCTTTGAAAAGGAACATTCAGCCCAAGAAGAATAATTCAAAAGAGGCCACAGGCAAAGTAATCAGCTTGAAGTACTATGTAAAGTAGAAAACAATTTAAATAAATTTTAAGCAAGAGATAAAAACTTAAGAATTATCATTTGCAAATTGATAGGTGTCCTGGATATAATTAACAAACATCAATTAAATTGCATTCCAGCATGCCTTCTAACACCAATAGCATCATACATAACAATCAAACTAAATCCCATACAAACAAGGAACAAAAAATCTGCCATCCCATGAAAAATAGCCACATAACAAGGCGTTGCACCAAAAGCAAACACAGTCCCAAAATCTCATTTCCTCTCAACACAAATATTCAAGAAATTTTTCATAGATTTTGCATCAGCCCAAACACAGAAACTCAAAACAAATGTCGGCTTCACTGCTAAAGAAGTCACAAAAGTACTAAAGGAAAAAAAAATTCAAGAACCAATTTATATTAAGTGTCATAAACTATTGGAAATTTTACGAGCATTGAATAAAAACTACATCAAAGAATTCTACGTCCTCCTCCTCAACCGATCAATCATCATAGTCCATAAAATCATCACCACTGCTATGCTCATTTTCTCCACTTTCATGTATATGTTCATGTTCTTCTTCTAATAAAATATCGTCAAATTCTTTTTTGTGCTCTATATCCTCTTCATTCTCATCTACCTCAACAGTTAGACCAAGTTATGAAGGATCCACCTCTTCTAAATCACCATCAGTATCCAAAAGAATTTCTCCATCAACAAAGGATGTTTGTGACAAAAGAATTGGTCAAAACGATTTAAATTAAAGAAATTAAGGGGAAAACTAGTTATATCGATAAAAAAAAATGAAATCAATTAATTGAGGGAAAAAAGGGTGAAATCAATAAAAAATGGGTTCAATTGATAAATTTGGAAAAATAAAAAAACTTATGAGAATGATGAAATAAACTATTAGGTGGCTCATATATATAATCGTCTAATGAAATTACAACAAAGCAGTCCAGCTCAAATGGTTTGATCATTTAATATGTATATATGAGGTCAAGGGTTCAAATCCCATATCCAACAAGTTAATTAAAAACATATTGCCTAGTCACCAAGCATCGCCCGGGGCACATTGCCCAGGCGAGCCCCAGGCAGCCCCTTGAGTGACCCGGGCCAGAACTAGGAATGACATTAGTGCCTAGGCCAAGCCCAGGCGATACAGAGGCGCTCAGGGTAGCCCCGTGAGTGGCACGGGCGCCTGGGCTAAGACCAGTCAAGTGCCCAGGCATAAACCGATCACTCGAATGACCAGTCAGGCATAGCCCCATCGCCTGGGCGCCCAGGCAAAGCTCAACTCATGGGCGCTTAGGCTAAGCATGATTGCCTGGGCGCCAGGCAATGCCTGACAGCTCAAACGACTAGTCGAGGACCAACTGCCAGGCGAAGCCCGACCGCCTAGGAGCCTAGGCAAAGCCCGATTAAATGGGCTATGTGAGCACAGCGAAATATATTTTGATTCTAATATCGTCGGTATTTTTTCAACCGATCAGTGACAGAATACCAACAAATCTAAGCCGACGGAATAGTTCTGATGCTACAGCTGTCGGAATGCTTTCAACAAAATTAGCAACAAATTACCAACATATTACAAGCAACAAAATAATTTGGATGCTAGATCCGTTGATATGTTTCCAACCGATTAGTAACAAAACAATAACTGAATTAAGCCGAAGGAAATCTCTTAGTAATATTCTAACAGAATTACCTACAATATTTTCCATTTGCAAAGCTATTTGAAGCGGAGTACTTTTCAATGGTATTACCAACAAATAAATTATTGTCGCTATATTTACAAACGGAAATGATTCCGTCACTCCAACAAATAAAATGTTTATTTCATATAATTCTCTTGTATGTATAAGGATTTTTTGATCGAATATTTAATAATATGTACAAAGAGATTTAATGCAACAAACATTATTTTTTTTTCCGATAGAGGGTTTACAAACATTATATCTTTTAGCCCTTAAACTCTTTTTTTTTTTTTTCACATGTACCTAATCCCTTAAACTCGAATTTATTTATCCAAATAATAATTATACAAAACAGAGGTTGTTGAGTCGTGAAATTTAATAATCCCCACCGGGATATTCTTACTTAAATCTAGTATAGAAGATTTTTCTATACCTTGTGGTAATGGACCAATGGTAACATCTGGTTTGGCATTTCTTTCAGGGGAAATTTCGGAATTCCATTAAAGTTAACGGAACATTCGCAATCAAAATAAAGTACTACTAAGAACTTCAGTCTCGATTCTCTCTCTCTTTCACTTTATTTTTTTCTTGCTTTTCTTTCTGGGATTGTCTCTTTAACTTTTCTAATCTAATTGAGTAGCGAAGATACCAAGATTGACTGACTCCATTCTCTCTCTTTCGCTTTATCTTTTTCAGTCCTCCTTTTGCTTTAACTTCTTATATATTTACTTACTAGTCAAGGGCACCGCGCGGCGCGGTGTTTCTGCCCAGTTTTTGCGCCTTTTTGGGGTCATCCTATTGCTGCGCATGCCTTCCTTAGAGCATCTCCAACGTGGGCTGGGGGCCGCGTGAGTGCCGATCCGGGGCGGAGAAGTGATCTCCAGCGGTGGGGCGGGGCGGCGCGGGCTGGGCGGCGGTCGCGGTCGGGAACAGCTCCAAGCTCGGGGTGCCGCGTGAATTTTCTGGAGAAAGAGGGGAGAGTGCTATGCACTCTCCTTCTTTAAGTCATGAGGTGGCGCCACTTGGCGCCACCTGACTGGTTCCTTTTTTTTTTTTTTTTTTTTTAGTCCTGTTGTTTTAATTGTTTGTTACTGTAATGTGTGTTTTGGTACGGTAATGTGTGTTTGTTTTAATTGTTTGTATTAATTGTTTGTTTAAGGTTATATAAAACATTCTTAATTGTTTGTTTTTAATTTTTTTAGTTTTTAATTGAGAAATGTAAATGATTCGTTAGTATATTAAATGAAAATATAATTGCATACTTACACAAACAATTAAAACTGTTACTTAAAGTAAGAAATGAATATATAATTACACACTTGAAAAATGATTTAATAAGAATAAAATTTTCTCTAAATTAGAATTAGTATTACTTAAAAATATAATTAAACACCGATAAATAATTTAAATTGATACCCTAAACATAGTAATATTTAAAAACATACTTAATTATAAAAATACATAAATTTTACAATTTACATATATTGTTAACCATATTTTGCGTAGACATTGCGATTAAGTCTTGTTGGAGTCTACGGTTGGTTTCTTTGGATCGTATAGCATCATGACGAATAATATAGTTATCCAAAGTTTGTCTTATTGGTAATGAATTTTCCAACTCAACACCTTCCGATGGATAAATTTTAAATTAATTATAATTATTAAAATTATAATTATTATTATTCTAAAATAATAATTATTATTCTATTATTATTATTAATATCAATATTAAAATTATTATAAAAAGGGTGAGAGTGGGGAATAATTTTTTTTGAAAGAAATTGAGTGTTGGAGACCACCACTGGAGATGATCACCCAAAGTCTGGGCTGGCCCGGGAATGGCCCCGGAAAACCATTGGAGATGGCCTTAGCTGCCTTTAATTATGTTTGATGATTGTTATAGAACATCCATATAGTGTTTGATTCCTAAAGAGTTTGTCTAATAAAGTGATTTGTTATATATATATATATATGAGTAAACACCACTTTTGGTCCGTCTTATCATTAACTTTTTACAGAGTGGTCCCTCTTATGCTTTTTTCCCACTTTACTCCCTACAATGAATTATTTGTTTCACTTTAGTCCTTTTCAAATGGTCCAAGGCGATTCCCATAACATTTGATATGCTCCTCAGGGCAATTTTGTCATTTCAAGTAAACTAACAGGGATATTTTAGTCTTTCTAATTATTTAAAAAAAATCAAATATATAATCTCTTCCAAACTAGGCTTTCATTCAAATCCAACTTAATCGTACATTTCGTTCCAAATTAAAGTTTTTTCCTAATATTTTTTTCAAACACCAATATTGCTCACCAATTAAACAATATCTCAAATAGTCTCAATAGTGAACGGACGAAAATGCCATAAAAATATTCATATGCATGTCACATGTTTTCGGAACCACCTGATAAGGACTAAAGTGAAACACATAATTCATAGTAGGTACTAAAGTGAAACAAAAATTCATAGTAGGGACTAAAGTGGGAAAAAAACATAAGAGGGATCACTCTATAAAAAGTTAATGATAAGAGGAACCAAAAGTGGTATTTACCCTATATATATATATATATATATATATATATATATATATATATATATATATATATATATATATATATATATATATATATGCAATGGAATAAACTTCTATATTTCAGATACGTGAAAAATAAGAGTGCTCCCTTAGCAGTCTCTTGAAAAGGAAGATATTACAAACCAAAATTCCAAAAGTCCAAACAAAAGTCTAACTAAATACAAAACGTTTAAATTATTGGCCTTTCTAAATCTAACACAAAAAATTGGCTGCGCAAAAAGTTACTATATTTTGCCGATGCACTCATAATCATAAGATTTAAAAGACCATATAAAATGCACCTCTATAAACTGGTGCTATTTTCGAGTTCACACAAATACGGTGTGTAAAGCGAACAATTTGTGTACTGGTTTGGCTTAGAGTAAGTGCACAGGTTGTTCAATCATTCTCCTAGTTTAAACCAGAGATGTGTACGTCCATGACTTCATTCGCAAGGACACTTCCTGGGTTAGTTGCTTCGGCGAGTGTGGATTGACATTCTGACAAGTTTTTGACAAGTGTTAAAATTGAGAGTTTTTGCTTAGGTTCTAGAAGGTTCTTGATTTATCAAGTTACATCAAGATATCTTGTTTATGTAAATAAGTACTTGGTAGGAGAATCTAGATATAACTCAAGAAATCCTAGGATAGTTAGTGGTTGAATACTCTAGAATAATGAATATCCTAGAGACTCTAGATAATTCTATGGCAACTATAAATACGTATGTACTACGACATTGTAAAGTAAGCAATTGAATGAAAAAAAGGATTCTCTCCAAAAATTATTCTCCTCCAACTAACTACAAATAATTAACAAACAAATCATCAAGTTGATATCAATTTTACAATTGATTCAACCTCAAAAATCCAACAAGTGGTATCTAGAGCTCATTGATCTTAAGGAATTGAGTTCAAATAATGGGTTCATCAAATATAACGCTTCCTACACCACCGATTTTCAACGGCGAAGACTACGACTATTGGGTGGTAAGAATGAAGGCCTTTTTAGTAGCAAATGAGCTATGGGAAATTGTTGAAAACAGTTATGAAGAACCGGAAGATGATAGTGCTCTTACCATACCTCAACTAAAGAAGAACAAAGAAGAGTATACAAAGAACATGAAGGCTCTTGCATTTCTTCATGCCACTGTAACTCAAGAAATCTTCATCCGAATAGTTGCTGCGACTACGGCTAAAGAAGCATGGGAGATTCTATGAGAATAATATCAAGGTACGGAGAGAGTAAAAGCAATCAAGTTATTAACCTTGCGAATGGAATTCGAAAATCTTTGAATGAAGGAAAGTGAGTCCATCAAAGACTACTCCTCTAGAGTTACAGAAATAGTTAACAAAATAAAGTTACAAGGAGAAAAAATGGAAGACAAGAGGGTAGTAGAGAAAATACTAATAACCCTTCCTGAAAAATTTGAATCAGTTGTTGCGGCCATTCAAGAATCTAAGGACCTCACTAAAACTCTCTGTTAATGAGCTAGTGGGTTCTCTTCAAGCACACGAACAATGAATTAACAAGAAGGTGGAAAACTCAACCGAAGAGGCCTTTCAATCAAGGCACAAAAACAAATCATCCGCTGCGAAAGAAGAAAATAAATTTGTCAACAAAAGGCCTATCAACAGTCAAGGAGGAGACAAAAGAAATAAGTTTCCATCGTGTGGTATGTGCAAGAAGGCAAATCACCTTGAAAAAGATTGCTGGAAGAAAAAGACTTGTGAATCTTGTGGCAAGGTTGGACACATCGCAAAATTTTGCAGTCTCAAACAAGGAAACGATAATAGTCAAACATGCAAACATCATGCGAATTTCAGCGAAGACAAGGACGAGAACATCTTTTCATGGCTTGTCAACCTTCTTCAACCAACGACAAACAAATATGGTATATTGACAGTGGTTGTACTAGTCTTATGGCCAAACACGTGGAGATGTTTCAACAGCTGGACACTTCTATCAAAGTTCCAGTTAAAATGGGAAACGGAGCCGTCCTCGAGTCCGAAGGAAAAGGAACCGTCTCCATCCAAACAAAATTAGGTACTAAACTCATCCCAAATATTGTTTTGGTACCTAAACTTCATCAGAATCTATTGAGTGTGACACAAATGATGAAAAATGGGTATGCTATCATTTTCAAAAATGATTCATGCTTTATAATTGACAAAAAAGGAAGAGAAATTGCTAAAATAGTTATGAAGAACAATAGCTTTCCGTTAAAGATGCATGAATCACCTATAAAAGCACTAAGAGCTAAAGTTGATCACACAAAGTTATGGCATAAAATATAAGGTCACTACAATATTAATGCTCTTAAACACATGCATCAACAAAACTTAGTGCGTGATTTGCCACCATTACATGATTTGAGTATGTATGAAGCATGCAAACTAGGAAAGCAACATAGAAAACCTTTTCCTGCCACGAGTTCTTGGAGAGCCAAAGAAAAAATTGAGTTTATTCATACCGATGTTTGTGGCCCTATTAGGACTCCTTCACTCAATGGCAATAAATACTTTATCTTGTTTATTGATGATTTCACAAGAATGACGTGGATATACTTCTTAAGACAAAAATCCGATGTATTTGGTGTCTTCAAGAAGTTCAAAATATTTGTGGAAAGTCGAAGTGGCCGCAAGATCAAAACGATCAGATCGGATAATGGGAATGAGTATACATCAACCGAGTTTGACAAGTTTTGTGAAGAGAATGGTGTGGAACACAAGTTGACAACACTTTATACACCTCAACAGAATGGGGTGTCAGAGAGGAAGAACAGAACCGTGATGGAAATAGCTAGATTCATGCTAACGGAGAAAAATTTGCCCAAAAAGTTCTGGGGAGAAGCTGTTTACGCAGCTGTCTACTTGTTAAACAGATTGTCAACTAGAGCAGTCGACAACATGACCCCAATTGAAGCTTGGAAAGGTACAAAGCCTACTGTCAAGCATTTAAAAGTGTTTGGTTCAGTTTTCTATGTACATATTCCACGAGAAAAAAGGCATAAACTACAAGAAAAGGCTGAAAGAGGCATCTTACTTGGCTATAGCTAAAAAAACAAAGGGCTATAGAGTCTATAATCTCATGACTGGGAAAATTATGACAAGTAGAGATGTGGAAGTCGATGAGGAGGCAACCTGGAATTGGGAAACTTCCAAGATAGAGAGAAAATCCGAGAACAATCCTCAAGAAAAAATCTGGAGAACGACGAAGAAGAGGAGATATCAGAAGATGATACAGACTCCTCCAGTAGCACATCATCTGAATCTCCCAGAAAATTTAGATCACTTACAGATAATTATGCAAATTGTCTAATGGCATTTACGGAGCCAGACAACTATGAAGAAGCGTCCGAGTACAGGGAATGGAACGCTGTAATTAAGGAGGAGATAAAAATGATCAACAAAAATCAAACATGGGAGCTGGTGGAAAGGCCAAAGGACAAGAAAGTGATTGGTGTAAAATGGATTTACAAAACTAAAGTAAATCCGGACGGCACTGTCAACAAGTACAAGGCCAGATTGGTTGCAAAAGGATATGCACAAGAAGCAGGAATTGACTACATCGAGACTTTTGCACCTGTGGCACGGCATGATACAATAAGGCTTCTCATTGCTTTAGCGGCTCATAAAAGATGGCAAGTACACCAACTGGATGTTAAATCAACATTCCTCAATGGCTACCTTGAAGAAGAGGTGTATGTTGATCAACCTGAAGGATTTACAGTTGAGAGTAGGCCTGACCATGTCTATAAGCTAAAGAAGGCACTCTACGGCCTAAAGCAAGCACAACGGGCCTGGTACAGTAGAATAGATGCCTACTTCACTCAGCAAGGCTTCAAGAAAAGTGACAGTGAGGCAACCATATATGTAAGATCAACAAATTTAGATATTCTCATTGTTTCTCTTTATGTTGATGACTTATTGGAGACAAGAAACAACTTGAAGTTGATCCAAACATTCAAGAAGGAGATGGAGAAACATTTTGAGATGTCAGACTTAGGTCTGATGACATATTTCCTCGGAATGGAAATTCATCAAAGAAATGACTGTATCTTTATCTGTCAGTCCAAATATTTGGAGGATATCTTGAAAAGGTTCAAGATGGAGAATTGCAAACCAGTCACGACTCCGCTGGTTGTTAACCAAAAATTATCAAAAGAAGATGGACTGGAAAAAGTTGATGCACAGCTATATAGAAGCCTCGTTAGGAGCTTGTTGTACCTAACAACAACAAGACCGAATATGATGTTTGCAACAAGTCTCTTGTCCAGATTTATGCAATCCTCGAGTAAAGCTCATTTTGGAGCAGGTAAGAAGTTACTAAGATATTTGAGAGGAACAAATGACTATGGAATATGGTTCAACTCGTCGGATAACAGTCTACAATTACAAGCTTACTCTGATAGTGATTTGGTAGGCTCAGTCGATGATATGAAGTCTACATCAGGCTATGTCTTTACACTTGGTTCTGGTGTGTTTTCATGGAGTTCAAAGAAAAAGGGGACTGTAGCACAATCAACTGCAGAGGCGGAGTATATATCAGCTGCAACAGTCGTAAATCAATCCATTTGGCTAAGAAAAATCTTAGGTGACCTAAAACATGAGGTGAACAGCAGTAGACAAAGCTTCACACCAAAATCGAGAGGGTACAAATGACTCTAGAAGAAGGGTGCGAACAACATCAAGGAGATGACGATTCTTTCTCTCAACCACACCATTTTGTTGTGGGGTTGAAGGACAAGACCATTGAGACTCTATCCCATTAGTTTGTAGGAACTTCTGTAATAGTTTAGACATGAACTCACCCCCATTGCCAGAGCGAAGGATCTTGATATTTGCACGAAATTGGGTCTGAATACGTGCATGGAAAAGCTTAAACACAGAAAATACTTCAGCTTTAGAGTGCAAGAAATAAATTTATGTGAAACGACTATAGTCATCTATAAAGGTTACAAAATACTTGTAATTAGCATGAGAAGTAACAGGTGCCATACCCCACACATCACTATGTATTATATCAAAAGGTTGGACTACATTTGGTGTATGAGTAGGAAATGGTAGAGTTTTACTTTTGCCAAGCCTACAAGAATTGCAATCAAATTGAACAACACTAAGAGATGGTAATTCTTTATTCCCATGTAAACCAGAATTTAACAAAGCATGTAATTCATTAGAGTTTGGATGTCCGAGTCGTTTATGCTATGCTCGGTAATCAACATGAGCAGAATTACATGTGATAAATGGCAAAGAATAACGTGAAGACAAAGGAAATTGGAGTGGAAAGAGACGTCCGACTTTAGATCCCCTTGCAATCATCTTCCCTGATTGTTGATCCTGCACAATACAACCAGATTTAGAAAATTCAATTTTACAATCTTTATCAACCAACTGATCGATAGAAACAAGATTTGTGGCAAGATCAGGGGAGACAAAAACATTGGTTAAAGAAGGAGAAATATCACCGATCGCCGTGATAGGTAATGGGTTCCCATCAGCTGTATAAATCTTAAGATTTCCAGAATACTTCTTTACATTAATAAGAAGATCAACATTGTTTGTCCTATGATAGTAAGCTCCGAAATCAATGTACCAAGGGGGTGATGTAGAAAGTGGTTTACCTGAAAGTCCTAAAGCGGAGAATGCTGAAATGATCATTTGTTGAATCATTTCAAGGGTTACAGGTTGAACAACAGTAGTAGGAGGAGCACTTGAAGAACCAATTGAGGCAGTATATGCTGTTTCAGATTTCTTAGGGGGTCGGGTAGGACATTCTTTGATAATGTGGCCATCCTTTTTACAGTAATTGCATAATTTTTTTGGACAGTTTGAAGCATGATGCCCAAATCCTTTGCAGCAAAAGTACTGAATAATGGTCAAATCCCTACCTCTTGGCTTACCTTGAGTTGCATAAGCTACAGGAACGTAGGTAGATTTTTGCTGCTCCATGGTGGCTTGAGTGAGAAGGCACTGCTCCTCACGGAACAGAGCATTGAGGCATGCATCAAGGGAGGGGACAGGTTCTCGATTCATAAGATAGGCCTGGTGGCATCAAATTCATATCTAAGTTTCATAAGAAATTGATCCCTTTTAGTAATTTCATGTACGACTTTAGTAATTTCATGTACGACTTGAACAGAAGCAAGACCTTCAGGAGGTAAGCTAGCATAGACTATATCAGAATATTCAGCCCTAAGATTCATGAAACTAGAATAAAAATCAGAAATAGAGAGACTGCCCCGTTGGAGAGTGGCTAATTTATGTTCAAGCTGAAAACTCTGAGCAGTGTTTTGTTGGCTGTAGCATTTTGATAATGCCGTGAAAACGTCGTTATTACCTATCTCTTTAAGCCCAAAACGTCTTGTTTTGATCCGAGTGTTTGTGTGTAACCGCGTGTTTTCGTGTCTTTTGTGCTTTTGGCCCTTTTGTCCGGCCTTTGTTTGGTTTTTGTGTTTTTGTTCTCGTTTTGATCGTTTTCTCCGTGGTTTGTAGGTATTGACATCTTAGAGAGATTCGGAGTTGCGTATCAACGATGCGAGTCGCTCTACCCACCCCGCGAGTCAAGCTTGAGCTTCAAAAGAATTAGAATCTGGAGCGCATTGTACAAAAATGTAGATAGCTGCTCACTAGAACATGCATAAATATTTGATGATGATCCAAATGAGCTGAATTTTGGATATGTCATAGATGAGTGAGTTAGCTACGCTACGGACTTTACGGATCCGCAATCGGAGTTTGGAGTCAAAAGATATGCTGCTCGGAAGAAAGTGCGGCAGAGCAGAAAATCTGCAGCCAGCCTACGGCACAAACCTCACCGCGGCGAGGTCCTGCTGCTGGCGCGAAACATCAGCAAAGTCTCCACATTTTCGAGGGGAATTTTCGGGTTTTCTCTTATGGAGCTATTTGGGCAAGATAAAAAAACACTTTTCAGACAACTTCTTCAATTTTTCCACTCTTGGCCTCCCTTTTCCTCTCAAGCCTCCCTCAACTTTCTCTCTTTACTTTTTCTTTCTTTTTCTTGTATTTGAAGGCTCCACCAAGGGGGTGAGTTAGTCACCACCCTTGGGGAGTGATTAGGTGGTGATTAAAGGGGGGAGAATCCTTGTCTCGATTCTATTTCGATTAGGTGATTTATTTCCATTTCTTAGTTATTTATGATTAGGAGATGAATATTGTTATTTCCTTTTTGGATGAATAATTGTGGATTTGAATTCTCCGGATTTATATATATTTATGTTATTGTTTGATTAAATGATGTCTTGATGATTAGTATGGTGCTTATTTGTGTTCGTTAATCCGATTCCTTGTTTATTGTTTGTCTTGTGGTTTGACAACCTTTGGAGATGAAAGTTATTGATTCTTGATTGCTATATTTAGTGATTTTGAGGATTTGATTATGAATTTGGATTGTGATTCGATTTTAGGATAAACATATACCTATGTCGTTTCATATTCGTTTCAGGTTTGAGTTTAAATGACATCGATTAGATTTTATTCCGTTTATACGTAAATTGGATTAGTTTAATTCGATAGGTTGGTATGCTATCGAAAGATACATACGAACATCAGTGAATCCTTGAATAGCAAGCACGAGCATAGTTTATTAATTGTCGAGTCATTGTTATCGTTTGATTAGTTATGTTTGATGTTGGGTTATGTTTGATTTGTTGGGTTTATTGTTTTATCGCACTTTTGGCCATCTACATTTAATGCAACCTAGACATAGGTTAGGCGAGTGATGATTTGTGGATTTCAACCTAGGATAGTCATATACCTAGTTTGGCCCGTGTTTGTATAATGGGTTCGTCCGTTAATGCATCAAATAACTTAGATTCTCTTTATTCGGGGATTCGGGTTAGTTTTAGGTCCCGGGTGACAACGGTACACCTTAGAATCCTCTTTTGGGTTCGGACTTTCTTTAAAGCATCGGTTGACATCGATGTTCGTTATTGATCCGGAGATGGAGAGTTTGGGTAGATTGGTAGATTTAAGTCAAACCGACAGGGAGACTTAACTAATTTGAACTCACAAACAACAACTAAATCTGGGATTGTTTGCATAGCTAACCTAACAACCGCATAATTTATCTGCTTTAACTAATCGCTTATGAATCCTCCTTACCGCATAATTAACTCCCCATTTACTTGCTTTCGTAGTTAGATTTACTTTATCGCTCGTAGTTAAATAAAATCACCCTTATCATATGTTTGGGTTCGATAATATTGTATCAAGCATTCTTAGATGAAATAAGCCGTCAATTGATTCGTTTATTCCCACCTTTTACCCATTCGTTGGGATTCGATACTCGGTATGTACTTATCGTTTTATATTACTTGTAACGACCGTGTACTTGCGTGTTTGCGTATTGGTATTTGGAAATCAACACGTTTCTTCAAATAATTCCACATTTCAGCTGCAGTTTTGAAGGCTAAAGGTTTAAAATGATGCTCGATTCAACAGATCCGAGAATCCATGCCATGATTTGAGCATCATTGACCTCCCACTTGGCGTGATCATCCTTCTCTTTGTCTTTGTCGGGAACGGGTTTGCTGCCATCAACATGGCCCCATAAATCCTTGCCTTTGACAAATATCTTGAAGTGGAATGCCCAAGTCGAGTAGTTTTTGCCATTAAAATGAATCAAGATGAAATCATACTTAGAAACTAGAGAAAAATGAGGGTATAGAACCTTGGCTCTGATACCATGTTAATCTAGAGAGATTTTATTCAGAAAATGTGTCATCTCTTGGAGGAGAGTAACCAGTATTTATTCATAAAAATATGCTGATATTCGGCCTCTAAAAAAGCTAAGTACAAAATTGTCCTACAACTAATATATCCTAAATAAATGAAAGAATAAAAGATTTAATATCTAATCAAATCTATAAAGAGTAAAATCTGCTAATCAAATATGTAACTGCTGATTAAAGCATAAAATCTGCTAATCAAGGTCTGACTATTCCTTTGACACAACGAACCGCTACCATCATAGACGCTAAGTTTAAAGCATAAAATCTGCTAATCAAGGTCTGACTATTCCTTTGACACAACAAACCGCTACCATCATAGACGCTAAGTTGTATCGTTCCACTGGAAAAAGTAAACAAATTTGACAAAATTATGTTGGATGAACTATTCAATAATATGCGATACATACAAAAGCTTATGTGTAAGATACCGTGGAGTTGCTCTAGTGTATTTCTTGCAACCAGCGCAAGTAAACTGATAATCGAAATCAGCATGTACACCAGATTGACACTTTTGGCAATACATGTAAAAGTACTTCTGATCGGGCTCCGCCACCTTGGCCTGCACCCTTACAGTGTATTTGCCCTCCTAAAATATGTAAATGTTGTGTAAGGAAATCCATTTTTAATGAAGAACCAACACTTTGCCTATTATTTAGTATATATGTATTGGCTGACCATGTTTTTGGCTACCACATGAGCAATAGTTGAGATATTTTCATGTGGCAATTCAACCAGGTAATTTGTTCGTGCAAAGTAATCCTTTGCGCCTACTGCCTGGGCAATTGTTTTCATATTTTTCTATCGCCTGATGGATAGTATTTTAATTAGTTAAGAAAAGGTACATGGAGTTGATCATATGGTATGATAGATATATAGCTTTACCAAGTCTTCAAGTTTTCGGCCTCTTGAATATTGGGATTGACAACTATCACAGTGGATGGTGTGGAAGCAAGGGATCCTCCATGATGTGGAAATACTGCCAAGTTTGTCGCGCGAATTATTGGGTAGATCTCATCTACATCATCAATAATATGGCCTTCAGACTCGGCGACAGTGTTCCAAAGTGTCAATACCACTATAATTTGTCTGAAATATTTTTACAACATCAAAGGAGAATATTTGAGCTTTCTTGCATTTGTAGAATCCTATATGACTATAAAAGAGGGAATAATTCTTCAATACACGAAACTTACTCCTAATTCATAAGAGCGTATTCCTTTATAATATGCGTCTTTTCAAGCACAGGTTGAGTTCGTCTTTCCATTTTGTCAATCACAATGGCAAGAACATCCTAACAAAACATACAAAAAGATTTAAAAGTAGATAGATTAAATCTTGTAGAAGAATTCACGTAAATTGGGAATAATAAATTAGAATGCATGAGCTAAAAAATAAACCTATCAGTGAATCTTCGCCAATTAAGTTCTTCACTGTTGGATGAAGATGAAGTGCAAAGAAGATAAGAAATTAATGGAAGGTTTTGATGATTTCCAAAACGTCAAAATCAGCTAAGTATGGAAAGCTTAGTTCCCTTAAAAGAATTTTGAACAAGTAAATAAGGCATCAGAAGAGTTCAAAGTTCAAATCCCAGAAGACTACTGATCTCTTGCTGAAACAACGAATAGAAGGGTAGACCATCAGCTGACTCAAATCAGATTAGTTCAGAGTTTGATCAGCAGAGTGCCTATCAGTAGAGTTGCTTCGATCAGCAGAGTAGAAGAGATCAAGAGATAAGTCCAACGGTAATAAATGCACTTGGTTTAATAAATGCTGCAAGAGAAGGGTAGTAATGGCAAATGATTAGAATTTACTCTCAGATCAGCATAGTGCGTTTAATGCAGCTACATGAAAGTACAGCAGAGAAAGGACTGTAGCAAGTAGCCGTTCTGAAATTGGGCTAAGACTATGGATTTGAGATTTGATTTCCTTCAACGGTCATATTTTCAAATCCAAGTATAAATAGAGCTGATTTCAACGAGCGAGAAACACAACAACAAATTCTGAGATTTCGTTTTTGAAGCAGAAATTTTCTAAGTCTCAAGAAGCTCGAACAACTCACTCGTCTGGTGAAGTCATCTGTTGACAGAAACCCAGTTGAAGAAATAGAAAAATACATTCTGAGTGATTAGTATTAGCTGAGTGTTGTGCGGAGTGTTGATCCATCTTTGTGAGTGATCAAACTTCAGAGGATAGGATTTATGAGTGATTTCCTATTGCGACCTTATAGCCTTCTCATTTGTTGTTTAGGTGTAAGTGGAGAAATATTGTAAAATCTGTGTTTATTGTATAACCCAGAATCTAAGTGATCTGGAAGAGTGGACTAAAGGATTTTCATCCATATAACCACTATAAAAATTCTTTGTGTTGTGTTTGCATTTAAGTTTTATTGCATATTTTAAACTTGCATAACTTTACACTTTGAATTACTTTCAAAAGATTTTAAAGGAGTTTAAAACTGGGGACAAAATCTTTTAAAGGACTTAGTTACTTGTGAAAAACACTTTTAAACATCCGCTGCAAGTATACTCTTAAGAAAACTGTTTTGCTGAAAAACAGCTAAGTATTTGTAAGAAGAGTGGTCACTCTGCTGTTCAAGATTTGTTCACGATCAGCATAGTCTGCTTACTGTTCTTCATCAGCTTAGTCTGCTGACAGAAGACTGAAAAGTTTTTAAGTTCAAAAATTTTCAGAGGTCTATTCACCCCCCCCCCCTCTAGACCTCATCTGACCACTTGGGACCAACAAGTGGTATCAGAGCAGGTGGTTCATTTGAATCAGCTGCCTGATCAACGAGCTTCATCCAAGTATTTTTTCAAAGGTTTTCAAAACTTTTCAAAAGAGCATCTTTTTGAAAAATAAAAACTTTTTGTAAAATGGACTGTATCAGCCATGTTCCCCACATTGCTGGTATGTCGTTTGAAGACTGGAAAATCAGGATGGAGATTTTCCTAGCTGCTTATAATGATAACATGTACACATGTATCATCAAAGGTCCATTCAAATTCACCAAGACCATAATAGTTGATGAAGCAGAAATGGTGGTGGAAAAAGACTTGACAGAGAAGACAGCAGAAGAGATAAAGTTGTTCAATCTTGATAAAGTCGGAAGATTCATCATGACTAAAGCCCTGGATAATGATCGGTTTGACAAAGTCAGGCATCGCAAAACTGCAAAAGAGATGTGGGACAAAGTCAGAGATATGAGCGAAGGAAACAACGCCATTAAAGAGAATCAGCTAAGTGTTGCTCTGGAAAAGTTGGACAACTTCAAAATGAAATCTGGAGAGACCATTGACCAAATGGATGCTAGGTTTACCAGAACACTAAATAAAGTTCTAAAGTTGAGAAAAACCTTTACTGACAAAGAAATCACAGTCAGGGTATTAAAGGCATTACCTCCCAAGTTCAACATGAAGGTGACAGCAATGGAAGAATCAAAAGATTTGGGAATGATCTCTCTTACAAAATTGTTCTCCGTACTCAAGGCATATGAGTATAAACTGCCAAGGATGGGAATTGAAGAAACCTCAACTTCAGGACCCACAGCTGCCTTAGTTGCTGCTGAAAGTCCAAGAAGACCAGCACAAAGAAGTAAAGAAGTGGACTCATCTGATGAAGCCACATTGCTCAACAAAAAGGAGTACACAGCTGGAGATGTAGCATTGCTGATGAACAACTTCAAGAAGTTCTACAAAAGAAAAATGATGAACAAATACAACAATGCTTCTACTTCTAAACCTAACTCTTCTTCTCAAGAAAAAGATGATTATAAAGCCAAACTAATGTGTTATAACTGCAGAAAATTGGGACACTTCATTAGAGACTGCCCATATCCAAAAGTAGAGAGTATACTGAAGAAAAGAAGAGAATCAGAAAAGAAAGAAAGCATCAGAGAGGGAAGGCAATGGTAGCTGAAGCAGAAATGCTGACTGCTATCTACTCCTCTGATTCAGACTCAGACACTTCTGATGAAGAGTCTTCTGATGAAGAAAGCCCTGCTCTTATCTGCTTAATGGCTAAGGAATCTGATGACTCTGAGGATGAGGTAACTCCTCTTGATAATGAATTATTTAATTCATTTGAACAAATGATGCTTAACAATACTGGTATTGCTGAAGCATATAAAAAGCTTAAGGAAGAGATGATCTTGTTAAAAGAGCAAAACAGCTCACTGAAACTTAAAGTTGAAAAGCCTAAAGAATCAGATGACTATAAACTGCTTGAACAAGAATATGAGTCTCCGAAAGCTGAATGTGAAGTTTATAAAGGAAAAATCATGGAACTGAAAAAAGTCATCGAGTCTCATGAAAAATCATCTGTTGCATCCACTCACATGTCCAGTAAACTGAAGATGCCTTTAGAACATAATACGCAAGAATTTAAGCATACTGAAAAATTTATATCTGCTGACAATAGTAAGGTCATTCTGTATGTTCAAACTGCTAGACCTACTTCACCTGAGAATGTGTTAAAGGAGAAGAAATCTCCTAAGGCTAAAAAGAGCAAAGAGCCTAGTATAGGTAAACAGACTAGTAAGCCTAAATAGAAGAGTCCTAGGAAGTCCTCTGATAAGGCTAAAACGAATCAGACTAGTGATAAAGCTAAGTCGTCTGTTAATGAGCAAACATCTAGTAAACCAAAGAAGCAAAAGAACAAGAAAAATCAAAATGCTTGGTATGGAAATGAGTCATATTATGTGCAACCTGCTGCATATCACCCTATGTATCATGCACCTCAGTTTCCAAATTATTATGCACCTTACCCTGCTCATCCAATGCATGCATACCCTGCTTATCATGCACCTTACCCTGCTTATGAACATTTTCCTTATCATACTGATCATCAACATGACTTATCTGCTGCATATGAAAAAGCAAAACTGTTCATGCTCCTGTCAAAACTCAGAAGCCTAAGAAGCCTAAGACTTCAACATCTTGGGTTGTCAAAGGTGGAACTAATCCTCCAGGACCCTCTCAATAATGGTACCTAAAACAATTTTATTTTTGTTTTGTAGGTTAGGATTAGGAGTAGGAGTAAAGTAGAGAAGATTGGGTACTTGGACAGTGGATGTTCAAGGCACATGTGTGGAAGCATACATGAGCTGACTGATGCAGTTGCTGTGGATGGTCCAAATGTTACTTTTGGAGACAGCAAAGAAGGCAAGATTGTAGCTAAAGGAAGATTAATCAAAGGAAACATTGAGATATCTGACGTCTCATATGTTAAAGGCCTAAAGTACAACCTGCTGAGCATAAGTCAATTTTGTGACAAAGGATATTCAGTCATCTTCTCAACAGATAAGTGCTACGTTGAACAGATTGGTACAAAGAAGGTAATTTTATCTGGAAGACGGCAAGGGAATGTCTACATAGTCGACTGGAATTCTGTTGATAAGAATTCAAGTATTTCTTTTGGTGGCTTCTACACCAAGTGAAGTTAGCTGGCTATGACACAAAAGGATGGATCATTTAAACTTCAAGACCATAAACAGATTGATAAAGAATGATCTGGTAGAAGGGATTCCAAAAACAGTCATGAGCAAAGACAAGCTCTGTGATGCATGTCAGAAGGGTAAACAAATCAAGTCATCATTCAAAAGTAAGAAGCATCAATCTTCTGAAAGAATATTGGAGCTTCTACATATGGACTTATTTGGACCCATTGATCCAGTCAGCAATGGTGGAAAGAAATATTGCCTAGCTGTTGTGGATGATTATTCGAGATATACTTGGGTGATTTTCATGAAGAAGAAAAGTGAAACCAAGGAACATCTTACTAATCTGATGGAACTGATCCATAATGAGAAAAGCATAAAAATATTGAAGATCAGATCAGATAGAGGGACATAATTTACAAACTCTACTGTTGAAGAGTATTGTAATATCAAAGGAATACATCATGAGTATTCAGCTGCTAGAACCCCTCAACAGAATGTGGTTGCTGAAAGGAGAAACAGAACACTGAAGGAAGCTGTCAGAACCATGATAGCTGAAGCTAAACTGCCACAAAGATTTTGGGCAGAACCAACAAATACAGCATGCTTTACCCAGAACAGATGTATGATCAACAAAAATCAGAACAAGACCCCATATGAAATTTGGAACAACAAAAAGCCAAACATTCATTACTTTAAGATTTTTGGTGGTAAATGCTTTGTATTGAACAATGGGAAAAATCACCTTACTGCATTTGCAGAAAAGGCTGATGAAGCTGTTTTTGTAGGATATTCTACTGTTAGTAAGGCTTACATAGTTTTCAATAAAAGAACATTACTAATAGAATAATCCATTCATGTAGTATTTGATGAGCCAAGTCAATCTTCTGAAAAGAATCAAAGTACTAATCAAGATCTGTCTGCTGATTTTCAGAAATTGAATGTTGAAAGAAATGAAGAATATGTTCCCATCATACTACCTGATCTCAACTCAGCTGCTAACTCAAGTGCTGTTCAAAATCACAGTGCTGATTGTCTAACAGACGAGTTGCAAACAGCTGACAGACCAGAGACTGTTCAACAGACTACTACTAGAACTCCAACAGTAGTGTTGCAAGATCAAAACAGAGGACAACATTCAGATTTGCAACCTGATCTCAGATGGCTCAAGAATCACCCACCAGAGTTAGTGATTGGTGATCCTTTGGATAAAGTGAAGACAAGAAGAGCTGTTGCACAAGATGCAATGTTTGTCACTTTTCTATCTCAAATAGAGCCTAGACAAATTAAAGAAGCTCTCAGTGATTCCTTCTGGATTGAAGCTATGCAAGAAGAGTTAAATCAATTTGAAAGAAATGAAGTCTGGTATTTAGTACCAAGACCAAGTCATCAAAGGGTAATTAGCACTAAATGGATTTTCAGAAATAAAATGAATGAAAATGGTATTGTTACCAGAAACAAAGTAAGATTAGTGGCCAAAGGTTATTGTCAAGAAGAAGGAATTGACTTTGATGAAGCATTTGCACCAGTAGCAAGACTTGAAGCAATCAGACTGTTTCTAGCCTATGCTGCTTACAAAAACTTCACTGTCTATCAGATGGATGTGAAGTCTGCATTTTTCAATGGAGAATTGCAAGAAGAAGTGTATGTTGAACAACCACCTAGATTTGAAGTCTATCAACAAGAGGATAAGGTATATCGTCTGAAGAAAGCCCTCTATGGACTGAAACAGGCTCCAAGAGCATGGTATGATACCCTATCTGATTTTCATTTAATTAAAGGATTTCGTAAAGGTAAGGTAGATAAAACCTTGTTCACAATTGAATGGGAAAATCATATATTACTAGTGCAAATATATGTAGACGATATTATTTTTGGTTCAACTAACCAACAGATGTGTGACAAGTTCTTCAAGCTGATGCAGAACAAGTTTGAAATGAGCATGATGGGTGAACTTAACTATTTTCTTGGTTTGCAAGTTAGACAGTTGCCTGATGGGATATTCATCAACCAAGCAAAATACACAAAAGATCTGTTCAAGAAATTTGGTATGGAAACTAGCTATACTACTACTGTTCCAATGTCTACAAGTCTTCGTTTGGATAAAGATGAAGATGGCAAATCAGTGAACATAACCAAGTACAGAGGCATTATTGGGTCACTGTTGTACTTAACAGCAAGCAGACCTGATATAATGTACTCAGTTGGGGTCTGTGCAAGATTTCAATCAAACCCCAAGGAATCTCATCTCTTAGCTGCCAAAAGAATACTGAAATATATCAAGGGCACTCAAGAATTGCAATTATGGTATCCTAGAGAATTTGGATTTGAGCTTATTGGATATTCAGATTCTGACCTTGCTGACTGCAAAATTGATAGGAAAAGCACAACAGGTGCTTGTCAATTTCTGGGCAGTCGTCTGATATCATGGATGAGTAAGAAACAAACTTCAGTGTCCATATCTACTGCTGAAGCAGAATATATAGCTGCTGGAGCTTGCTGTGCACAGATACTATGGTTGAAACATCAACTGGAAGATTACAACATGAAGATCAGTGGAATTCCAATCTACTGTGACAACACAAGTGCAATCTCTCCTACTCAAAATACTACAAGTCATTCACGAACCAAACATATTGAGATCAAGCATCACTTCATTAGAGATCATGTGGAAAAAGGCAATGTTATGATTGCGTATGTTCATACAAACAATCAGATTGCAGATATTTTCACTAAACCTTTAAGTGAAGTAAGGTTTTCAACTCTAAGAGCTGAGCTAGGACTACTTAATTTGGATGCATAAGCTGAGGGGGAACCTATCAGATAACTGAAGTTCATCAGCACAGTCATCCGTTATTATCTTCAAGGATTAACTCTCAACAGACTAGTTAACTTATGAATTCTTAAAGTCAGGGGAACGTGTAAGACTAGCGGTACTTCTGATTAAAAGATGATATTTGTTAATGACAGTTAGTTGAAGTTATGTTTTCAACAGAAGATCAAATTATTGAAGAATGAAGATTAATTTATCTTGCTGGATTGACAAACAGCAGAGGAAGATTACTAGCTATTGGCTTTCTCTAGTATAACAGATAACAGATCACTCGTCTGTCAGATAAGTTAAACTCTACTCATCTGATACATTATACAAGCATGGTTATAAATCGCATTTTAAGAAACACGCTTTTATAAGTAACGGATAGGTAACGATTGAGTTTCCCGCCCGTCTGACATTAAAGTAATAATTTTGAAATCCGCAATTCTCACCCGCACGATTTAAAACCTGTCAGATCAATCTAACGGTTCAGATTAATCACGATAACCAAAACCAAAGGAAACCTATAAAATCCGATCTGAACAGATCAGTCGTCTTACGCACATAAAAATTCTCAAATTCTCTAACTCTCCAAGCTACCTGTTTTCTAGCTCTCTGTTTTCCACAGATTCTCTTCACTCAACTCACGAAAATGGCAATCGCTGAAGGAAGATACCTGAACTACGACAAATTCTTTGCTACCGGTACTGATCTGATGAGAGAAATCATGGAGAAAATTAAAGAAGCATCACTGGTACCCGTCTTAGAGGCTCACGAAGATCGAGTTTATCTGGAGGATGTAGAACACTTCTACAACACCAGAGAATTCAATGAAGATGATACTACTATGACTACCACTATTGGGGGCAAAAAGATTTGTATTTCTGCTGCCGTTCTAAGTGAGGTGTATGGGCTGAAAAACGAAGGAGGAAATGTAACAGACCTGGGGTCTGCGAAAGAGGAGGAATTTTAGTTGGTATGTGCAAATGAGGGAGAAGAGATGTCTGGGTCTCTGATGAAGACTCAACTGAAGGATGAGTTTCAGAGATTCGTTGATATAATTGCGAAGGTACTGGATTGTAGCACCAGTTCACTGGATGGTTTGCCCAGGAAGAGGTATTACACCATGATATGTATCTACTATGGTTTGAAGGTTAACTGGACAGTTCATGTCTATGATCTGTTAAGTGACAAGAAGACAAACTCTGCCATATTGCTCAGTCATCTGTTCGCCAGTTTAAGATGCCCAATGGGTGGAGGGAAGCCTACTCATGCTGGCAAGGAGTTCAAACTGTATGACCCCGTTAGAAGTGTGGTTACTTCTAAAAGAAAGGCTGCTGCTAAAACTGAAAAGGCCCCTTCTAAGAAGAGCAAGAAGGAAGGTCAGACTAGTAAGTTTGCTGATCAAACAGTAAGCACTACTGTTCAAGCTGGATCAGCACAGACTGAAGTTGTGATTTCTGAAAAAGTGATTGATGATTTCACTAAAGAGGTGGAGAATATGGAAACTGGATCTTCTCCAGAAAGAACAGAATCTGAAGAAACTGTTCCTATTCAACCACTGAAGAGAATGAGGACTAGGAGTGCTGCTAAAGGACCTCCTACAGCTAAACCTACTGGAAGAATTGCCAAGTCTAAGGCAAAGAGGAAAGTTACATTCTCTGAAGAACCATCAGAAATAGTTAGAGAAGTTCCAGCATCAGCAGAGAGGCCTTTTACTGTTGAAGAGCCTGCTGAAGATGCTGTTGCTGAAATTGGAGTTTCTGCTACAGACTCATCTGTTGTAGTGTCTGCTGAAGTTAGAAAAGAACAGCAGCCTGGCATAACAAGTGAAGGAGAGGTACTTCTTCTGCATCCCACTCCTGTTGCTGCCACTCCTGTTGGTCCCAAGTGGTCAGATGAGGTCTAGAGGGGGGGGGGGGGGTGAATAGACCTCTGAAAATTTTTGAACTTAAAACTTTTCAGTCTTCTGTCAGCAGACTAAGCTGATGAAGAACAGTAAGCAGACTAGTCTGATCGTGAACAAATCTTGAACAGACGACTGACCACTCTTCTTACAGTAACTTAGCTGTTTTTCAGCAAAACAGTTTTTCAAAGAGTATACTTGCAGCGGATTGTTTCAAAGTGTTTTTCACAAGTAGACTAAGTTCTTAAAAGATTTTATCCCCAGTTTTTAACAAACTCCTTTTTAAAATCTTTTAGACAATTCAAAGTGTTTAAAGATGCAAACTTTAAATATGCAAGAAAACTTTAAATGCAAGATAACACAAAGAATTTTTATAGTGGTTATATGGATAAAAATCCTTTAGTCCACTCTTCCAGATCACACAGATTCTGGGTTATACTATAATCACTTAGATTACAATATTTCTCCACTTACACCTAAACAACTAATGAGAAGGCTGTAAGCTCACAATAGGAATTCACAAAGAAAACCTATCCTCTGAAGTAGAATCACTCACAAAGACGGATCCTAACTTCGCACAACACTCAGCTATTACAAAATCACTCAGATAATGTTTTTCTGATTTCTTCAACTTGGTTTCTGTCAACAGATGACTTCCACCAGATGAGTGAGCTGTTCGAGCTTTTGAGACTTAGAGAAATTCTGCTTCAAAATTTCGATCTCTGATTTTTGTTGTGTTATTTCTCTCTTCGAACTTTGCTCTATTTATACTTGGATTTGAATTTATGACCGTTGAAGGAAATCATATCTTTAAATCCATCCTTCAGCTCTTTTTGAAACGGCTCCCTGCAGCAATCGTACAGTGTACAGTACCTTTCTGTCCATCGCATTTAATGCTGCATTTAATGCACTCTGCTGATCCGAGGATATCTTCAATCATTTGCCATTACTACCCTTCTCTTTCAGCATTTATTACGCCAGGTGCATTTATTACCGTTGGACTAATCTCTTGATCTCTTCCACTCTACTGATCAAAACGACTCTGCTGATAGATACTCTGCTGATCAAATACTGAACTAATCTGATTTGACTCGGCTGATGACCTACCCTTCTGTTCACTGTTTCAGCAAGAGATCACTAATCTTCTGAGCTTTGAACTTTGAACTCTTCTGATGTCTTCTTTTACTTGTTCAAAATTCTTCTAAGGGAACTAAGCTTCCATACTTAGCTGATTATGATGTTTTGGAAATCATCAAAACCTTCCCTTAATTACTTGTCTTCTTTGCACTTCATCTTCATCTTCATCCAACAATTTCCCCCTTTTTGATGATGACAAAACTTCAGCTAAGTACCTGTACCTAAACTAAAGTTCTGATCCTCAAAAATTTCTGAGATAGAAATAATCTGTTGGATTAAAACTTGCAATTTTATAGATAGTGAACTGATTACATATTACAAGTTTGTTCAGATGAGTCGTGCAAAAAGAAATTACAAGGATTTTAAGATAAAGTAAGATCTAGTCTAAACTAGTCTTCTTCTTTCTTTTCTTCTTCAGCTTCCTTGTCTTCTTTTTCTTCTTCAGTAGGTTTGGAAGTTCCAACTTCCAATTTCTGCTTCAACAGCTCTAATTTCTTCTTTTTAGTATCAGGATCAAGCTGTTCTTCAGCTGAATCCTTAGCAGCAGCTATTTCCTTATCTGATTTAGCTTTTGCTTCAGCTTCAGTTTCTTCATATTCTTCAGCTATCTCCTTATCATCTTCTTCTTTTTCTGTGATCTTTTCTTCTGCTGATCTGCTTGTGCCTTCATTTGCTGCTTCATTCCTATCATTTTCATCAGCAGACTCTTCTAAGACTTCTGTTCCTTCAGCATCATTTTCAGCTTCCAATACAAGAGAAGTTCCAACTCTTTTCTGTCCAAATATCCTCTCTTCCCCCTTTTTGTCATCAGCAGCAGGGTTGATTTGATAGTTTGGTAAGATTGGAGTAATCAGAAGTGAATCACATAGAAGCTTGATGTTCTCTTCCATAGCATTAATCTGAGCCTGTTGTTTAAGTTGATTGGCCTTAACAGTTTTGACTTCCTTGAGTAAGTCTTCTCCTTGATCACCCAATTGAATTTGAGATCCCAAAATCCAATTTGATGAAGCAGTGAAGTCTTTCATCATGTTGCCCATGACTTCATCTTCTGCTTGGAGAGCCAATTCAACAGTTTGTTCAATCTGCTTCCAACCTTCAGTAGTGCTCTGAGTCCGTCTTCTAAGAATATCCATGTCCTGATAGATGGATTTAACATTATAAGCAGTGTCTTCTATCAGATCTGTTGGGACAACAACAGCTTTCTGAACTGGTTGTTTAACAGCAGCTATCACTTCTGCAGCTAATTCTTTCTTCATATCCTTCAGAGAATTGGTGATCATTTGCTGGATGGAGTCCAACAGATTTGTCTGAACACCATGAGAAGTTGAAGGCATATTTGAAGTAGCAGCAGGTGTATCTTCCATGAGTTGCTCTGATGGTTGAGTTGTCAATGCAAGAGATTGATCTGCTGGTACATCAGCATGGCTCGGAGTGCTTTCCTTCTCCTTAGCTTGATCATCTCCTTCAGCAGCAACTTCTTTTTCCTTTAGCTGATCTGCTGGAATTTCTTCTTCCTTCTTTGATTCATCAGCAGCATCAGACTTATCATCCTGCACTTTGTCTTGATCAGATGGGTCTGATGTACCCTCAATTTGCTTTGGTTGATCAGAGGACTCTGCTCCTTCTTTCTCAGCAGGTGATATAATCTTCTTGACAGTTTCAACTGTCCTCATCAATCCTTCATTGTCCACTGCTGACCTGTTAGAAATCCAAGTAAAGTTATCAAGAGGTATAAAAGTAGATGTTGGTTCCTCAGGCAGCTCTTCATAAGGTTTTATGTTTGGACCATAGACAATGTGTTTGATGTTTGGAAGTGGGACCAGTGAGCTTGGTTGTCCCCTTAACTTCCTTGCTTTCTTGGCCCAAAGCTCCATTGCTTGAGCAATAGCCAACTTGATAGATCTTTCTTTCAGATCTACTGAGTCATCAAAATCCTCAGAAATGGACGCAAAGATCTTCTTGGCTTCTTCCTTGACTATGTGACATATCCTCATCCTTAATCTGTCCAGAAAGAATTCTGAATCAAGTGCTTGAATGAGTGAATTTGTTTCAAGCCACTTAAGTATCCAGTCTTCTGTAGCCTTGAATTCTTTCCATTTGGCCATTTCAGCAGGACTTTTTGTTAATCTGAATTCCCTCCATCTGTTATATCTAATCTTTTCAGAATGGAAGAGTGTCAGACGGTTGACCCTTTCATTTTCAGCATCAAGTCTTCTGAGAAATTCTTCAAAAATTGCAGGATCTTCCCTAACAATTTCAAGAGATAATCTGATTTCTTCTCTTCTCTTTGACTTTATCTTGGGTGCAGGCATAGCTGGGATTGGTTTGTTTGGATCCCTTGGTTCACCAATAGCTATCCCACCAGTATGCTGATGTCCATGAGCATCCTTGATGCTTGCTTCAATAACAGCAGCCAATTCTGCTGCCTCAACAGCATCTCTCTGCTCTTGAGTCATTTTGCTGGCCTCTTCTTCCAGCCGTTTTAACTCTAGGCTTTTCAGCCTATCTTCTTCTGCCTTCTCTGCAGCTAATCTTTGCTTCTCAGCAACATCTTGTTTCTTCTTTTCTGCAGCAGTCAGGTAAGTTGCAGTTTTCCCAGTCCTTCTTCTCCTTGATTCAGGACTCTCAACTGCTTGAATTGGAGTTGCAACAACAGGGTTTGGATGCAGAAGGAGTGTCTCTCCTTCACCTATTGTGGCAGTCTGCTGATCTTCTCCAGCTTCAGCAGATACTACAGCAGAAGAGTCTGTAGTAGGAACTCCAACTGTGGAAGCAACTTTTTCAGTAGATGCAACAACTGGTTCTTTAATAACCAAAGGTCTTTCAGCAGATGTTGTTGTTTCTCTAACAGTTGCAACAGGCTCTTCAGAGAATGTGATATTTCTCTTAGCCTTTGACTTTTTAATCCTTTTGGCAGGGGGGTTGGCAGCAGTAGGAGGTCCCCTTGCCTCACTTCTTGTTCTCATTTTCTTCAACCTTTGAAGAGGAATTTCCTCCTCAGATTCAGTCCTTTCAGGAGAAGAACCTGTCTCCATCTGTTCAATCTCCTTTGTGAAATCTTCAATTACTTTCTCTGGGACTGCATCTTCAGATTGTGCTGATTCAATCTCAGCAGCAGACTGTGCTGTTGGCTCAGCAGGTTGACTAGTCTCACCAACCTTCTTGCTCTTCTTAGAAGGGGTCTTTTTGGATTTTGCAGGGGCTTTTCTTTTAGGTTTCTCCACTATCTTTCTAACTGGTTCATACAGTTTGAACTCTTTACTTCCATGAGTTTGCTTCCCACCACCCATAGGGCATTGTAGTGAGGCAAACAAATTACTTAGCAAAATAGCATGAGAATGCCTTTTATCACTTAACAGCTCATAAACGTGAGCAGCCCAGTTAACCTTAAACCCATAATAGATACACACCATTGTGTAGTATCTTTTCCTTGGCAACCCATCCAAAGAACCTGTAGCACAATCCAGAATCTTTGCTATGATATCAGCAAATCTCTGGTATTCATCCTTCAGCTGAGTCTTCATCAAAGACCCAGTCATCTCTTCTCCCTGTTTAGCACAAATAGTCCAGAACTCTTCCTCCTTTTCTGACCCTAAACTGGTCACATCTCCTCCCTTATCTGATAGTTTATAAATTTCACTAAGAACATCAGCAGAGACATCAATTTTCTTACCACCGATGACAGCAGTCATCACAGTTTCATCATCATTGAATTCCCTGGTTGTGTAGAAGTGATAGACGTCTTCTACGTAAACCCTGTTCTCATGTGCTTCCAAAACTGGAACCAAAGATGCTTCCTTGATCTTCTCCAAGAGAGAGCGCATCAGATCAGTACCCGAAAAGTGAAATTTGTTGTAGCTGAAGTATCTTCCATCAATAATCTTCTCCATTTCTGGGATTAGTGAGTAGAATCTACAAAAACAGTAAGCTTTTTTCGAAACAAGAGAGTTTGAGAGTTAGAGAGCTTGAGAAAATTTGAGTGCGTAAGACGACTGTACTGTTTCAGATTGGATTTTATAGGTTTCCTTTTGATTAGGTTTTCGTGATTTATCTGAACCGTTGATCTAATCTGACAGTTTTAAATCGTGTGGATAGGAGAAGCGGATTTCAATTTTATTATTTTAATGTCAGATGGGCGGGAAACTCTATCGACACTAATCTGTTACTTATAAAAGCGTGTTTCTTATGATACGATTTATGACCATGCTTATATAATGTATCAGATGAGTAGAGTTTAACTTATCTGACAGACGAGTGATCTGTTATCTGATGTTACTAGAGAATGCCAATAGCTAGTAATCTTCCTCTGCTGTTTGTCAATCCAGCAAGATAAAATAATCTTCAGTCTTCAAGAATTAAGAACAGATCTTCAGATAATATAACTTTCACTAACTGACATTAACAGATTTCATCTTTAGAGCAGAAGTACCGCTAGTCTTACACGTTCCCCCTGTCTTTAAGAATCCATAAGCTAACTAGTCTGTTGAAAGTTAATTCTTGAATATAATAACGGATAACTAAGCTGTTGAACTCCAGTCTTCTGATGAGTTCCCCCTCAGCTTATGCATCCAAATTAAGTAGTCCTAACTCAGCTCTTAGAGTTGAGAACCTTGCTTCACTTAGAGGTTTAGTGAAGATATCAGCAATCTGATTGTCAGTATGAACATACTCTATCATAATATTGCCTTTTTCCACATAATCTCTAATGAAGTGATGCTTAATCTCAATATGTTTAGTCCTTGAATGACTTGTAGTATTCTGAGTAAGTGAAATTGCACTTGTATTGTCACAGTAGATTGGAATTCCACTGATCTTTATGTTGTAGTCTTCTAGTTGATGCTTCAACCAAAGTATCTGTGCACAACAAGCTCCAGCAGCTATATATTCAGCTTCAGCAGTAGATATAGAAACTGAGGTTTGTTTCTTACTCATCCATGAGATCAGACGACTACCTAAGAACTGACAAGCACCTGTTGTGCTCTTTCTGTCAATCTTGCAGCCAGCAAGGTCTGAATCTGAATAACCAATAAGCTCAAATCCAGATTCTCTAGGATACCACAATCCCAATTCTTGAGTGCCTTTAACATATTTCAATATCCTCTTGGCAGCTAAGAGATGAGATTCCTTGGGGTTTGATTGAAATCTTGCACAGACTCCAACTGAGTACATTATGTCAGGTCTGCTTGCTGTTAGATATAACAGTGACCCTATAATGCCTCTATATTTGGTTATGTCCACTGATTTGCCATCTTCATCTTTATCCAAACGAAGACTTGTAGACATAGGAATAGTAGCAGTAGAGCTAGTTTCCATACCAAACTTCTTGAACAGATCTCTTGTGTATTTTGCTTGATTTATAAAGATTCCATCAGCAACTGTTTGACTTGTAAACCAAGAAAATAATTAAGTTCACCCATCATGCTCATTTCAAACTTATTCTGCATCAGCTTGGAGAACTTATCACACATCTGTTGGTTAGTTGAACCAAAAATAATATCGTCCACATATATTTGCACAATTAATATATGATTCTCCCATTCTATTGTGAACAAGGTTTTATCTACCTTACCTTTATGAAATCCTTTAATTAAAAGAAAATCAGATAGGGTATCATACCATGCTCTTGGAGCCTGTTTCAGTCCATAGAGGGCTTTCTCAGACGATATACTTTGTCCTCTTCTTGATAGACTTCAAATCCAGGAGGTTGTTCAACATACACTTCTTCTTGCAATTCTCCATTGAGAAAAGCAGACTTCACATCCATCTGATAGACAGTGAAGTTCTTGTAAGCAGCATAGGCAAGAAACAGTCTGATTGCTTCAAGTCTTGCTACTGGTGCAAAAGTTTCATCAAAGTCAATTCCTTCTTCTTGACAATAACCCTTGGCCACTAGTCTTGCTTTGTTTCTGGTAACAATACCATCTTCATTCATCTTATTTCTGAATACCCACTTAGTGCCAATTACCCTTTGATGACTTGGTCTAGGAACTAAGTACCAGACTTCATTCCTCTCAAATTGATTCAACTCTTCTTGCATAGCTTCTATCCAGAAGGAATCATTTAGAGCTTCTTCAATCTGCTTAGGCTCTATTTGAGATAGAAATGTGACAAACATGGCATCTTGTGCAGCAGCTCTTCTTGTTTTCACTCTATCTAATGGATCACCAATCACCAACTCTGGTGGATGGTTTCTGAGCCATCTGAGATCAGGTTGCAGGTCTGAATGTTGTCCTCTGTTTTGATCTTGCAACACTACTGTTGGAGTTACAGTAGTAGTCTGTTGAACATTTGCAGTCTGTTGAACAGTCTCTGGTCTGTCAGCTGTTTGCAACTCGTCTGTTAGACAATCAGCACTGTGATTTTGAACAGCACTTGAGTTATCAGCTGAATTTAGATTAGGTAGTATGATGGGAACATATTCTTCATTTCTTCCAATGTCTAACTTCTGTAGATCAGTAGACAGATCTTGACTAACACTTTGATTCTTTTCAGAAGATTGACTTGGCTCATCAAATACTACATGGATAGATTCTTCTATTAGTAATGTTCTTTTGTTGAAAACTCTATAAGCTTTACTAACAGATGAGTATCCTACAAAAACAGCTTCATCAGCCTTTTCTGCAAATGCAGTAAGGTGATTTTTCCCATTATTCAATACAAAACATTTACAACCAAAAATCTTAAAGTAATGAATGTTTGGTTTCCTGTTGTTCCAAACTTCATATGGAGTCTTGTTCTGATTTTTGTTGATCATACATCTGTTCTGGGTATAGCATGCTGTATTTGTTGCTTCTGCCCAAAATCTTTGAGGCAGTTTAGCTTCAGCTATCATGGTTCTGACAGCTTCCTTTAGTGTTCTGTTTCTCCTTTCAGCAACACCATTCTGTTGAGGGGTTCTGGCAGCAGAGTACTCATGATGTATTCCTTTGATACTACAATACTCTTCAACAGTAGAGTTTGTAAACTCTGTCCCTCTATCTGATCTGATCTTCAATATTTTGATAGTCTTCTCATTCTGGATCAGTTCCATCAGATTAGTAAGATGTTCCTTGGTTTCACTCTTTTTCTTCATGAAAATCACCCAAGTATATCTTGAATAATCATCCACAACAGCTAGGCAGTATTTCTTTCCACCATTGCTGACTGGATCAATGGGTCCAAATAAGTCCATATGTAATAGCTCCAAAATTCTTTCAGAAGATTGGTGCTTCTTGCTTTTGAAAGATGACTTGATTTGTTTACCCTTCTGACAGGCGTCACAGAGCTTGTCTTTGCTCATGACTGCTTTTGGAATCCCTTCTACCAAATCATTCTTGATTAATCTGTTTATGGTCTTGAAGTTTAAGTGATTCATCCTTTTGTGCCACAGCCAACTAACTTCACTTGGTGCAGATGCAACCAAACAAACACTTGAATTCTTGTCAGCAGAATCCCAGTCGACTATGTAGACTTTCCTTGTCGTCTTCCAGATAAAATTACCTTCTTTGTACCAATTTGTTCGACAAAAGCACTTATCTGTTGAGAAGATGACTGAATATCCCTTGTCACAAAATTGACTTATGCTCAGCAGATTATATTTGAGGCCTTTGACATATGAGACGTCAGATATCTCTATGTTCCCTCTGATTAATCTTCCTTTAGCTTTAATCTTGCCTTCTTTGCTGTCTCCAAAAGTAACCTTTGGACCATCCACAACAACTGCATCAGTCAGCTCATGTATGTTTCCACACATGTGTCTTGAACATCCACTGTCCAAGTACCATATCTTCTCTACTTTACTCCTACTCCTAATCCTATCCTACAAAACAAAAATAAAATTGTTTTAGGTACCCTTATTGAGAGGGTCCTGAAGGATTAGTTCCACCTTTGACAACCCAAGATGTTGAAGTCTTAGGCTTCTTAGGTTTCTGAGTTTTCACAGGAGCATGAACAGTTTTATTTTCATCATAATTATCAGATAAGTCATGTTGATGATCAGTATGATAAGAATAATGTTCATAAGCAGGGTAAGGTGCATGATAAGCAGGGTATGCATGCATTGGATGAGCAGGGTAAGGTGCATAGTAACTAGGAAATTGAGGTGCATGATACATAGGATGATATGCAGCAGGTTGCACATAATATGACTCATTTCCATACCAAGCATTTTGATTTTTCTTATTCTTATGCTTCTTTGGCTTACTAGGTGCTTGCTCAACTTGTTTAGACTTAGCTTTACCACTAGTCTGATTGACTTTAGCATTATCAGCAGACTTCTTAGGACTCTGCTGTTTGGTCTTACTAGTCTTATTTCCTACACTAGGCTCTTTGCTCTTTTTAGCCTTAGGAGATTTCTTCTCCTTTAATATTTTCTCAGGTGAAGTAGGTCTAGCAGTTTGAACATACAGAATGACCTTACTATTGTCAGCTGATATGAATTTTTCAGTATGGTTCAACTCTTGCTTATCCTGTTCTAAAGGCATCTTCTGTTTACTAGATGTATGCGTGGATGCAACAGATGATTTCTCATGAGACTCGATAATCTTTTCAAGTTCCATGATTTTTCCTTTATAAACTTCACATTCAGCTTTCAGAGATTCATGCTCTTGCTCAAGCTGTTTATACTCGACTGATTCTTTTGGCTTTTCAGCTTTAAGTTTCAGTGAGTTATTTTGCTCTTTTAGCAAGCTCATCTCTTCCTTAAGCTTAACAAATTCTCCAGCAATAGTAGTATTATTTAACATCATTTGCTCTAGAGAATCAAACAATTCATTATTTTGAGGAGTTACCTCATCCTCAGAGTCATCAGAGTCCTTTGCCATCAGGCACAGGAGAGCAGGTTTTTCTTCATCAGAAGATTCTTCATCAGACGAGTCTGAATCTGAATCAGATGAGTAGACAGCAGCAAGCTTTTCTGCTTCAGCCATCATTGCTTTCCCTCTCTGATACTTTCTTTCTTTTCTTACTTTCTTCTCCTCTTCAGTGTACTTTTCTGCTTTTGGATATGGCAGTCTTTGATGAAGTGTCCCAATTTCCTGCAGTTGTAACACATTAGTTTTGATTTATAATCATCTTTATCTTGAGAAGAAAAGTTTGGTTTAGAAGTAGAAGCATTGTTGTATTTGTTCTTCATTTTTCTCTTGTAGAACTTCTTGAAATTATTCATCAACAGTGCAACGTCTCCAGCAGTGTACTCCTTCTTGTTGAGTAGAGTGGCTTCATCAGATGAGTCCACTTCTTTGCTTTTCTGTGCTGGTCTTCTGGTGTTTTCAGCAGCAACCAGTGCAGCTGTGGGTCCTGAAGTTGAGGTTTCTTCAATACCCATTCTAGGCAGTTTATACTCGAATGCCTTGAGTACAGAAAACAGCTCAGTAAGAGAGATTTTCCCAAATCCCTTGATTCTTCCATTGCTGTCACTTTCATGTTGAACTTTGGGGGTAGAGCCTTAGTACTCTGACGGTGATCTCCTTGTCAGTAAAGGTCTTTCCCAACTTTCAGTACTTCATTTAATATTCTTGTAAACCTTGTGTCCATCTGATCAATGGTTTCAGAGGACTTCATCTTGAAGTTATCCAGCTTTTCTAGAGCAACACTCAGCTGATGCTCCTTGATAGCATCATTGCCTTCGCTCATATCTCTGACTTTGTCCCACATCTCTTTTGCAGATTTGCAATGTTTGATCTTGTCAAACCGATCATTATCCAGGGCTTTAGTCATGATAAATCTTCCAATTTTGTCCAGGTTGAACAGCTTGATTTCCTCAGCTGTCATTTCGCTCAAGTCTTTTTCCACCACGGTATCAACTTCATTGATTTTTATCGTCTTGGTGAACTTGAATGGACCTTTTGTAATGCAAGTGAACATGTTGTCATTGTAGGCAGCAAGGAAAATCTCCATCCTGATTTTCCAGTCTTCGAAGGACATGCCAGCAATGTGGGGAACATGGTTTATGCATTCCATTTTCAAAAAGTTTTGATTTTTCAAAAAGATGCTCTTTTGAAAAGTTTTAAAAACCTTTGAAAAACACTCGGATCAAGCTCGTTGATCAGGCAGCTGATTCAAATGAACCACCTGCTCTGATACCACTTGTTGGTCCCAAGTGGTCAGATGAGGTCTAGAGGGGGGGGGGGGGTGAATAGACCTCTGAAAATTTTTGAACTTAAAAACTTTTCAGTCTTCTGTCAGCAGACTAAGCTGATGAAGAACAGTAAGCAGACTAGTCTGATCGTGAACAAATCTTGAACAGACGACTGACCACTCTTCTTACAGTAACTTAGCTGTTTTTCAGCAAAACAGTTTTTCAAAGAGTTTACTTGCAGCGGATTGTTTCAAAGTGTTTTTCACAAGTAGACTAAGTTCTTGAAAGATTTTATCCCCAGTTTTTACAAACTCCTTTTTAAAATCTTTTGTTTGATTCAAAGTGTTCAAATATGCAAACTTTAAAATATGCAGGAGAACTTTAAATGCAAGATAACACAAAGAATTTTTATAGTGGTTATATGGATAAAAATCCTTTAGTCCACTCTTCCAGATCACACAGATTCTGGGTTATACTATAATCACTTAGATTACAATATTTCTCCACTTACACCTAAACAACTAATGAGAAGGCTGTAAGCTCACAATAGGAAATCACAAAGAAAACCTATCCTCTGAAGTAGAATCACTCACACAGATGGATTCTCACTTCGCACAACACTCAGCTATTACAAAATCACTCAGATAATGTTTTTCTGATTTCTTCAACTTGGTTTCTGTCAACAGATGACTTCCACCAGACGAGTGAGCTGTTCGAGCTTTTGAGACTTAGAGAAATTCTGCTTCAAAATTTCGATCTCTGATTTTGTTGTGTTATTTCTCTCTTCGAACTTTGCTCTATTTATACTTGGATTTGAATTTATGACCGTTGAAGGAAATCACATCTTCAAATCCATCCTTCAGCTCTTTTTGAAACGGCTCCCTGCAGCAATCGTACAGTGTACAGTACCTTTATGTCCATCGCATTTAATGCTGCATTTAATGCACTCTGCTGATCCGAGGATATCTTCAATCATTTGCCATTACTACCCTTCTCTTCCAGCATTTATTACACTAAGTGCATTTATTACCGTTGGACTAATCTCTTGATCTCTTCTACTTTGCTGATCAAAACGACCCTTCTGATAGATACTCTGCTGATCAAATACTGAACTCATCTGATTTGACTCGGCTGATGACCTACCCTTCTGTTCCCTGTTTCAGCAAGAGATCACTAGTCTTCTGAGCTTTGAACTTTGAACTCTTCTGATGTCTTCTTTTACTTGTTCAAAATTCTTCTAAGGGAACTAAGCTTTCCATACTTAGCTGATTATGATGTTTTGGAAATCATCAAAACCTTCCCTTAATTACTTGTCTTCTTTGCACTTCATCTTCATCCAACAATGCGGTTGAATGAGATGTCTTTTATCACATTCATTCGAGCCCACAACGTTGCTGGATGAGATGTCTTTTTATCACATTCATTCGAGCCCACTATGCGGTTGAATGAGATGTCTTTTATCACATTCATTCGAGCCCACTACGTTGCTGGATGAGATGTCTTTTTATCACATTCATTCGAGCCCTCTATGCGGTTGAATGAGATGTCTTTTATCACATTCATTCGAGCCCACAACGTTGCTGAATGATATGTCTTTTTATCACATTCATTCGAGCCCACTATGCGGTTGAATGAGATGTCTTTTATCACATTCATTCGAGCCCACTACGTTGCTGGATGAGATGTCTTTGCATGAGTCTGATCACATTCATTCGAGCCCTCTATGCGGTTGGATGAGATGTCTGTTGCATACATATGTGTGAAGCGTCTAAGGTGTGCGTGTTTGAATTGATATTCGATTATGTTGCTTGCTTACTGCTATCATGTACATTTGCACACGAGCTCACTAAGTTGGATGATCAACTTACCACTCTTTGTGGATTACTTTTTCAGGTACTTTCGATAGTTGAAGTGTGTGGTAGGAGTCGGTCTTGTCCTGTATTTTGATTTTTCTTGTTAGATTATTTTTTGAGATTTCAAGTATGTTTGGATAGTATTTCTTTCGCGTTTTAATTTAATGGTTATGTAATTAAGTTTTGAATTTATCCGATAAATTGTTTAAGATGTTTAAACTAATTCAAAATTTAAGTTATATATTATCCGCTGCTAGTCTAATTTAAATTACATGTTTGGTTATTTGGTTTGTTCTGGCGACCCGATTCCAGTCGAGGGCCATATTTTGGCCCGAGGACGTGGCTGGGAAAAAACGGGGCGTCACAGTTGGTATCAGAGCTTCGGCTCATAGGTCAGGTATGGATCCTCGGATAGCGTTTGTCAGTCTTGTCGTAAGTTATCCGTTGCATGACTTACATGTTTGTTACTTTATGTGCTTATTTGCTTTTTACTTTGGGACTAGAAGCATAAATGTAATCTAAGTATCACGAGCTATCAGAAAGATAAAGTGGAATTTGGGGACCAAATTCTTTTAAGGGGGTTAGATTGTGAAACCCCAAAATAACTATTGGGATATAATTCGTCATTTATAAAAAAATTAGATAGAGCGGAATTTGGGGACCAAATTCTTTTAAGGGGGTTAGATTGTGAAACCCCGAAAATCTCTATTTGTGGACTATTACGTAATTTCAAGAAATTAAGACAAATATTTTTATGTAAACTTCCAATTTTAAAGGACTTCTATTTTAAATTTTAATGTTTATCATGCCTATTTAGCCAATTATATGTTTATGCTAAAATTGAGTTGTTAATAGGACTAGATCGAATTAAGTTTGTTAATTAAGGCCCTTAATATGTAATATGTTAATCATTCAGTTGTCCAAAACTTATAACCCAATTAAAAACTAATAACTAGGTTAATAAGTTAATTAAACTAAATAGGAACAGTTCATCTTTTTTTCAAACATCTACTGCCGTTCCGCCGCCGCTCCAATTTCGGAAAGTTCTCTTCTTCAATTCGCGAAGGTTTCCAAACTAGTATTTGCGTCGTGTTATCCCAAGCGTCTCGATTAGTCAGGTGAGTGTTCTTGTACAAGTTTACGTGATTCTGCTTGAAGCGACTTATTGAATGATGTATGACTGTTGCGTGTATACTTTATTTGTCGTGTGAATTTTTGAAATGTGCCTGTGACTAGAAACTTGTGAATTATTGTTGTGCGAGTGGTAGTGCTATGGTTCTGTTTATCGTTTGCATCATTGGGTCTGATTACATTCATTCGAACCCACTATGCGGTTGGATGAGATGTCTTTGCATGAGTCTTTTTATCACATTCATTCGAGCCCACTACGTTGCTGGATGAGATGTCTTTTTATCATATTCATTCGAGCCCTCTATGCGGTTGAATGAGATGTCTTTTATCACATTCATTCGAGCCCACAACGTTGCTGGATGAGATGTCTTTTTATCACATTCATTCGAGCCCACTATGCGGTTGAATGAGATGTCTTTTATCACATTCATTCGAGCCCACTACGTTGCTGGATGAGATGTCTTTTTATCACATTCATTCGAGCCCTCTATGCGGTTGAATGAGATGTCTTTTATCACATTCATTCGAGCCCACAACGTTGCTGAATGAGATGTCTTTTTATCACATTCATTCGAGCCCACTATGCGGTTGAATGAGATGTCTTTTATCACATTCATTCGAGCCCACTACGTTGCTGGATGAGATGTCTTTGCATGAGTCTGATCACATTCATTCGAGCCCTCTATGCGGTTGGATGAGATGTCTGTTGCATACATATGTGTGAAGCGTCTAAGGTGTGCGTGTTTGAATTGATATTCGATTATGTTGCTTGCTTACTGCTATCATGTACATTTGCACACGAGCTCACTAAGTTGGATGATCAACTTACCACTCTTTGTGGATTACTTTTTCAGGTACTTTCGATAGTTGAAGTGTGTGGTAGTTGGTGATCCGGGATCCGAGTCGGTCTTGTCCTGTATTTTGATTTTTCTTGTTAGATTATTTTTTGAGATTTCAAGTATGTTTGGATAGTATTTCTTTCGCGTTTTAATTTAACGGTTATGTAATTAAGTTTTGAATTTATCCGATAAATTGTTTAAGATGTTTAAACTAATTCAAAATTTAAGTTATATATTATCCGTTGCTAGTCTAATTTAAATTACATGTTTGGTTATTTGGTTTGTTCTGGCGACCCGATTCCAGTCGAGGGCCATATTTTGGCCCGAGGACGTGGCTGGGAAAAAACGGGGCGTCACAAGTTTTAAATCAATAGTTTTATGATTACTAGAAAGATGCACGTCCGTTGTACATGTCTAACTTATTTTCACTTACGTGCACTGCACGTGACTAACTTGTTTGCACATATTATTAAATTGTCGTTTAAAAAATTAAGTTTTTGTTTCAAAAGAAACTCATTAAAATGAAGGTTAGACATTACTAACTCTACTTTTTTAACTAATTTAATTTTGTAATTATTTTCATCAGCAAACTTCAAAAACGACAAGTACACTATTCCTGCTAAAAGTCTCATTTTTTTTTTTTTTGATTGAATCCAACAATATAAAGACAGCTAAAGCTATTACACCCTGGGTTTACAGAAGTTATATTACGCTATGAGATTTACGGATACAATAAAATAAGACAAGGATACCAGCCTTCCCAGGTAAAATTTATATTTGCTTCCACACCAAATAATATATATTTTCGAAAATGAACCAACTTCTTATTCAACCGTCTACATACCACGACTAGTTTGTGTTATTTTTCATATAAGATCATTTTGTTACTTTCTACTTACATATTTTTCCATATTTTCAGTAGTTTTTGTATCTTAATTTAATTTGGATGAATTATTATTTACAGACATACCACGAGCATAATGAAAATGCAAAGCTTCGCTTGGAGAATGAAAAACCCCGCTTTGAAAACAATAGCTACATTGAAGCTTTGGTCCTTCTTGTTTGCTCCAATTGAGGTCGTGCATCTATTACAGAGATGCATCTCTGGAGGAAGATATTTTATGAACAGACAATGCTCGGCTAAAAGATGAGGTAATTTGGTCAGATAGGTTAATTAGTTATCTTAAATTAATTATGTTCTCACTCAGAAATCACGATTTTTCTCCTTAAATTCATCAATAATTTTTTATTTCACTATTTACTATTAAATGAAATTTCACTATTTATTATATGTAGATTGCTCACATTTCGGCAATAGAACCAAAGTACATGGGAAAATCCTTCCAATGAGACGTCTTGAAACTTTACAGTTTTCCTTCACCTATGTTTAGAAGACATTTTTGTATATAGTAAATTAAAAAACCAAATATTTTTTAGCTATAATTTATTTGGTAAATTACCTAATTTAAATAAAATTACACGTCAAATTTTCAATATATTAATGAATTTTCTAAAAAAGTATGGTGGCACGACTATATTTAATATATGATATCATAGTCTCACGCTCTTCACATTTCAATTGTTTCCCACTTTCTTTTGCTTTTATTTTTTCCTTCTATAACTATCCATCGATTGCTATTGACTATCTTCTAATTTATCCTTTTTGAAATCATGTTGTAATAATATTACTAGAATCTTTCTTCGATGCTCCTTGAAAGGCGCGTGTTCCTTTGGTGCCTTCAGTTGGTACTTTGGAATTCTAGAACTTTTTTATTTTAGTTATTTTTGGTTTTCTCTTTATATTTCTGCTATTAGCTAGTTAATACTGTATGGAATATGTTCGTCAGATTTATTTTGAGATTTTATTCACATAACAATATCCAGAGCTAGAAAATGTTATTTGTCACCTCTTTAGATATAATAAGAGATATATTATTATTCAACATCTTGAATCACTGAGGTATTCAAGAATTATATGAATGAGCTGAAAAGTGAAATGGTTTCTATATTTTAGTGGTGCAGGGCGTAGTTAGATTACAATGAATGCTATTTAAAAGAATAGTTTTAAATCAATAGTTTTATGATTACTAGAAAGATGCACGTCCGTTGTACATGTCTAACTTATTTTCACTTACGTGCACAGCACATGACTAACTTGTTTGCACATATTATTAAATTGTCGTTTAAAAAAATTAAGTTTTTGTTTCAAAAGAAACTCATTAAAATGAAGGTTAGACATTACTAACTCTACTTTTTTAACTAATTTAATTTTGTAATTATTTTCATCAGCAAACTTCAAAAACGACAAGTACACTATTCCTGCTAAAAGTCTAATTTTTTTTTTTTTGATTGAATCCAACAATATAAAGACAGCTAAAGCTATTACACTCTGGGTTTACTGAAGTTATATTACGCTATGAGATTTACGGATACAATAAAATAAGACAAGGATACCAGCCTTCCCAGGTAAAACTTATATTTGCTTCCACACCAAATAATATATATTTTCGAAAATGAACCAACTTCTTATTCAACCGTCTACATACCACGACTAGTTTGTGTTATTTTTCATATAAGATCAGTTTGTTACTTTCTACTTACATATTTTTCCATATTTTCAGTAGTTTTTGTATCTTAATTTAATTTGGATGAATTATATTTACAGACATACCACGAGCATAATGAAAATGCAAAGCTTCGCTTGGAGAATGAAAAACCCCGCTTTGAAAACAATAGCTACATTGAAGCTTTGGTCCTTCTTGTTTGCTCCAATTGAGGTCGTGCATCTATTACAGAGATGCATCTCTGGAGGAAGATATTTTATGAACAGACAATGCTCGGCTAAAAGATGAGGTAATTTGGTCAGATAGGTTAATTAGTTATCTTAAATTAATTATGCTCTCACTCAGAAATCACGATTTTTCTCCTTAAATCCATCAATAATTTTTTATTTCACTATTTACTATTAAATGAAATTTCACTATTTATTATATGTAGATTGCTCACATTTCGGCAATAGAACCAAAGTACATGGGAAAATCCTTCCAATGAGACGTCTTGAAACTTTACAGTTTTCCTTCACCTATGTTTAGAAGACATTTTTGTATATAGTAAATTAAAAAACCAAATATTTTTTAGCTATAATTTATTTGGTAAATTACCTAATTTAAATAAAATTACACGTCAAATTTTCAACATATTAATGAATTTTCTTAAAAAGTATGGTGGCACGACTATATTTAATATATGATATCATAGTCTCACGCTCTTCACATTTCAATTGTTTCCCACTTTCTTTTGCTTTTATTTTTTCCTTCTATAACTATCCATCGATTGCTATTGACTATCTGCTAATTTATCCTTTTTGAAATCATGTTGTAATAATATTACTAGAATCTTTCTTCGATGCTCCTTGAAAGGCGCGTGTTCCTTTGGTGCCTTCAGTTGGTACTTTGGAATTCTAGAACTTTTTTATTTTAGTTATTTTTGGTTTTCTCTTTATATTTCTGCTATTTGCTAGTTAATACTGTGTGGAATATGTTCGTCAGATTTATTTTGAGATTTTATTCACATAACAATATCCAGAGCTAGAAAATGTTATTTGTCACCTCTTTAGATATAATAAGAGATATATTATTATTCAACATCTTGAATCACTGAGGTATTCAAGAATTATATGAATGAGCTGAAAAGTGAAATGGTTTCTATATTTTAGTGGTGCAGGGCGTAGTTAGATTACAATGAATGCTATTTAAAAGAATAGTTTTAAATCAATAGTTTTATGATTACTAGAAAGATGCACGTCAGTTGTACATGTCTAACTTATTTTCACTTACGTGCACTGCACATGACTAACTTTTTTGCACATATTATTAAATTGTCGTTTAAAAAAATTAAGTTTTTGTTTCAAAAGAAACTCATTAAAATGAAGGTTAGACATTACTAACTCTACTTTTTTAACTAATTTAATTTTTTTTTTTTGATTGAATCCAACAATATAAAGACAGCTAAAGCTATTACACCCTGGGTTTACTGAAGTTATATTACGCTATGAGATTTACGGATACAATAAAATAAGACAAGGATACAAGCCTTCCCAGGTAAAACTTATATTTGCTTCCACACCAAATAATATATATTTTGGAAAATGAACCAACTTCTTATTCAACCGTCTACATACCACGACTAGTTTGTGTTATTTTTCATATAAGATCAGTTTGTTACTTTCTACTTACATATTTTTCCATATTTTCAGTAGTTTTTGTATTTTAATTTAATTTGGATGAATTATTATTTTTAGACATACCACGAGCATAATGAAAATGCGAAGCTTGGCTTGGAGAATGAAAAACTCCGCTTTGAAAACAATAGCTACATAGAAGCTTTGGTCTTTCTTGTTTGCTCCAATCGAGGTCGTGCAGCTATTACAGAGGTGCATCTCTGGAGGAAGATATTTTATGAAAAGACAATGCTCAGCTAAAAGATGAGGTAATTTGGTTAGATAGGTTAATTAGTTATCTTAAATTAATTTTGTTCTCACTCAGAAATCACGATTTTTCTACATAAATCGATCAATAATTTTTTATTTCACTATTTATTATTAAACGAAATTTCACTATTTATTATATGTAGATTGCTCACATTTCGGCAATAGAAACAAAGTACATGGGAAAATCCTTCCAATGAGACGTCTTGAAACTTTACAGTTTTCTTCCACCTATGTTTAGAAGACATTTTTGTATATAGTAAATTAAAAAACCAAATATTTTTTAGCTATAATTTATTTGGTAAATTACCTATTTTAAATAAAATTACACGTCAAATTTTCAACATATTAATGAATTTTCTAAAAAAGTATGGTGGAACGACTATATTTAATATATGATATCATAGTCTCACGCTCTTCACATTTCAATTGTTTCCCACTTTCTTTTGCTTTTATTTTTTCCGTCTATAACTATCCATCGATTGCTATTGACTATCTGCTAATTTATCCTTTTTGAAATCATGTTGTAATAATATTACTAGAATCTTTCTTCGATGCTCCTTGAAAGGCGCGTGTTCCTTTGGTGCCTTCAGTTGGTACTTTGGAATTCTAGAACTTTTTTATTTTAGTTATTTTTGGTTTTCTCTTTATATTTCTGCTATTTGCTAGTTAATACTGTATGGAATATGTTCGTCAGATTTATTTTGAGATTTTATTCACATAACAATATCCAGAGCTAGAAAATATTATTTGTCACCTCCTTAGATATAATAAGAGATATATTATTATTCAACATCTTGAATCACTGAGGTATTCAAGAATTATATGAATGAGCTGAAAAGTGAAATGGTTTCTATATTTTAGTGGTGCAGGGCGTAGTTAGATTACAATGAATGCTATTTAAAAGAATAGTTTTAAATCAATAGTTTTATGATTACTAGAAAGATGCACGTCCGTTGTGCATGTCTAACTTATTTTCACTTACGTGCACAGCACGTGACTAACTTGTTTGCACATATTATTAAATTGTCGTTTAAAAAATTAAGTTTTTGTTTCAAAAGAAACTCATTAAAATGAAGGTTAGACATTACTAACTCTACTTTTTTAACTAATTTAATTTTGTAATTATTTTCATCAGCAAACTTCAAAAACGACAAGTACACTATTCCTGCTAAAAGTCTCATTTTTTTTTTTTTTGATTGAATCCAACAATATAAAGACAGCTAAAGCTATTACACCCTGGGTTTACTGAAGTTATATTACGCTATGAGATTTACGGATACAATAAAATAAGACAAGGATACAAGCCATCCCAGGTAAAACTTATATTTGCTTCCACACCAAATAATATATATTTTGGAAAATGAACCAACTTCTTATTCAACCGTCTACATACCAAGACTAGTTTTTGTTATTTTTCATATAAGATCAGTTTGTTACTTTCTACTTACATATTTTTCCATATTTTCAGTAGTTTTTGTATCTTAATTTAATTTGGATGAATTATTATTTACAGACATACCACGAGCATAATGAAAATGCAAAGCATCGCTTCGAGAATGAAAAACCCCGCTTTGAAAACAATAGCTACATAGAAGCTTTGGTCCTTCTTGTTTGCTCCAATCGAGGTCGTGCAGCTATTACAGAGGTGCATCTCTGGAGGAAGATATTTTATGAAAAGACAATGCTCAGCTAAAAGATGAGGTAATTTGGTTAGATAGGTTAATTAGTTATCTTAAATTAATTTTGTTCTCACTCAGAAATCACGATTTTTCTACATAAATCGATCAATAATTTTTTATTTCACTATTTATTATTAAACGAAATTTCACTATTTATTATATGTAGATTGCTCACATTTCGGCAATAGAAACAAAGTACATGGGAAAATCCTTCCAATGAGACGTCTTGAAACTTTACAGTTTTCTTCCACCTATGTTTAGAAGACATTTTTGTATATAGTAAATTAAAAAACCAAATATTTTTTAGCTATAATTTATTTGGTAAATTACCTATTTTAAATAAAATTACACGTCAAATTTTCAACATATTAATGAATTTTCTAAAAAAGTATGGTGGAACGACTATATTTAATATATGATATCATAGTCTCACGCTCTTCACATTTCAATTGTTTCCCACTTTCTTTTGCTTTTATTTTTTCCGTCTATAACTATCCATCGATTGCTATTGACTATCTGCTAATTTATCCTTTTTGAAATCATGTTGTAATAATATTACTAGAATCTTTCTTCGATGCTCCTTGAAAGGCGCGTGTTCCTTTGGTGCCTTCAGTTGGTACTTTGGAATTCTAGAACTTTTTTATTTTAGTTATTTTTGGTTTTCTCTTTATATTTCTGCTATTTGCTAGTTAATACTGTATGGAATATGTTCGTCAGATTTATTTTGAGATTTTATTCACATAACAATATCCAGAGCTAGAAAATATTATTTGTCACCTCCTTAGATATAATAAGAGATATATTATTATTCAACATCTTGAATCACTGAGGTATTCAAGAATTATATGAATGAGCTGAAAAGTGAAATGGTTTCTATATTTTAGTGGTGCAGGGCGTAGTTAGATTACAATGAATGCTATTTAAAAGAATAGTTTTAAATCAATAGTTTTATGATTACTAGAAAGATGCACGTCCGTTGTGCATGTCTAACTTATTTTCACTTACGTGCACAGCACGTGACTAACTTGTTTGCACATATTATTAAATTGTCGTTTAAAAAATTAAGTTTTTGTTTCAAAAGAAACTCATTAAAATGAAGGTTAGACATTACTAACTCTACTTTTTTAACTAATTTAATTTTGTAATTATTTTCATCAGCAAACTTCAAAAACGACAAGTACACTATTCCTGCTAAAAGTCTCATTTTTTTTTTTTTTGATTGAATCCAACAATATAAAGACAGCTAAAGCTATTACACCCTGGGTTTACTGAAGTTATATTACGCTATGAGATTTACGGATACAATAAAATAAGACAAGGATACAAGCCATCCCAGGTAAAACTTATATTTGCTTCCACACCAAATAATATATATTTTGGAAAATGAACCAACTTCTTATTCAACCGTCTACATACCAAGACTAGTTTTTGTTATTTTTCATATAAGATCAGTTTGTTACTTTCTACTTACATATTTTTCCATATTTTCAGTAGTTTTTGTATCTTAATTTAATTTGGATGAATTATTATTTACAGACATACCACGAGCATAATGAAAATGCAAAGCATCGCTTCGAGAATGAAAAACCCCGCTTTGAAAACAATAGCTACATAGAAGCTTTGGTCCTTCTTGTTTGCTCCAATTGAGGTCGTGCATCTATTACAGAGATGCATCTCTGGAGGAAGATATTTTATGAACAGACAATGCTCGGCTAAAAGATGAGGTGATTTGGTCAGATAGGTTAATTAGTTATCTTAAATTAATTATGTTCTCACTCAGAAATCACGATTTTTCTCCTTAAATCCATCAATAATTTTTTATTTCACTATTTACTATTAAATGAAATTTCACTATTTATTATATGTAGATTGCTCACATTTCGGCAATAGAACCAAAGTACATGGGAAAATCCTTCCAATGAGACGTCTTGAAACTTTACAGTTTTCTTCCACCTATGTTTAGAAGACATTTTTGTATATAGTAAATTAAAAAACCAAATAATTTTTAGCTATAATTTATTTGGTAAATTACCTATTTTAAATAAAATTACACGTCAAATTTTCAACATATTAATGAATTTTCTAAAAAAGTATGGTGGAACGACTATATTTAATATATGATATCATAGTCTCACGCTCTTCACATTTCAATTGTTTCCCACTTTCTTTTGCTTTTATTTTTTCCGTCTATAACTATCCATCGATTGCTATTGACTATCTGCTAATTTATCCTTTTTGAAATCATGTTGTAATAATATTACTAGAATCTTTCTTCGATGCTCCTTGAAAGGCGCGTGTTCCTTTGGTGCCTTCAGTTGGTACTTTGGAATTCTAGAACTTTTTTATTTTACTTATTTTTGGTTTTCTCTTTATATTTCTGCTATTTGCTAGTTAATACTGTATGGAATATGTTCGTCAGATTTATTTTGAGATTTTATTCACATAACAATATCCAGAGCTAGAAAATGTTATTTGTCACCTCTTTAGATATAATAAGAGATATATTATTATTCAACATCTTGAATCACTGAGGTATTCAAGAATTATATGAATGAGCTGAAAAGTGAAATGGTTTCTATATTTTAGTGGTGCAGGGCGTAGTTAGATTACAATGAATGCTATTTAAAAGAATAGTTTTAAATCAATAGTTTTATGATTACTAGAAAGATGCACGTCCGTTGTACATGTCTAACTTATTTTCACTTACGTGCACTGCACGTGACTAACTTGTTTGCACATATTATTAAATTGTCGTTTAAAAAATTAAGTTTTTGTTTCAAAAGAAACTCATTAAAATGAAGGTTAGACATTACTAACTCTACTTTTTTAACTAATTTAATTTTGTAATTATTTTCATCAGCAAACTTCAAAAACGACAAGTACACAATTCCTGCTAAAATTCTCATTTTTTTTTTTGATTGAATCCAATAGTATAAAGACAACTAAAGCTATTACACCCTGGGTTTACTGAAGTTATATTAAGCTATGAGATTTACGGATACAATAAAATAAGACAAGGATACAAGCCTTCCCAGGTAAAACTTAAATTTGCTTCCACACCAAATAATATATATTTTGGAAAATGAACCAACTTCTTATTCAACCGTCTACATACCAAGACTAGTTTTTGTTATTTTTCATATAAGATCAGTTTGTTACTTTCTACTTACATATTTTTCCATATTTTCAGTAGATTTTGTATCTTAATTTAATTTGGATGAATTATTATTTACAGACATACCATGAGCATAATGAAAATGCAAAGCATCGCTTCGAGAATGAAAAACCCCGCTTTGAAAACAATAGCTACCTAGAAGCTTTGGTCCTTCTTGTTTGCTCCAATTGAGGTCGTGCATCTATTACAGAGATGCATCTCTGGAGGAAGATATTTTATGAACAGACAATGCTCGGCTAAAAGATGAGGTAATTTGGTCAGATAGGTTAATTAGTTATCTTAAATTAATTATGTTCTCACTCAGAAATCACGATTTTTCTCCTTAAATCCATCAATAATTTTTTATTTCACTATTTACTATTAAATGAAATTTCACTATTTATTATATGTAGATTGCTCACATTTCGGCAATAGAACCAAAGTACATGGGAAAATCCTTCCAATGAGACGTCTTGAAACTTTACAGTTTTCTTCCACCTATGTTTAGAAGACATTTATGTATATAGTAAATTAGAAAACCAAATAATTTTTAGCTATAATTTATTTGGTAAATTACCTATTTTAAATAAAATTACACGTCAAATTTTCAACATATTAATGAATTATCTAAAAAAGTATGGTGGAACGACTATATTTAATATATGATATCATAGTCTCACGCTCTTCACATTTCAATTGTTTCCCACTTTCTTTTGCTTTTATTTTTTCCGTCTATAACTATCCATCGATTGCTATTGACTATCTGCTAATTTATCCTTTTTGAAATCATGTTGTAATAATATTACTAGAATCTTTCTTCGATGCTCCTTGAAAGGCGCGTGTTCCTTTGGTGCCTTCAGTTGGTACTTTGGAATTCTAGAACTTTTTTATTTTAGTTATTTTTGGTTTTCTCTTTATATTTCTGCTATTAGCTAGTTAATACTGTATGGAATATGTTCATAAAATTTATTTTGAGATTTTATTCACATAACAATATCCAGAGCTAGAAAATGTTATTTGTCACATCTTTAGATATAATAAGAGATATATTATTATTCAACATCTTGAATCACTGAGGTATTCAAGAATTATATGAATGAGCTGAAAAGTGAAATGGTTTCTATATTTTAGTGGTGCAGGGCTTAGTTAGATTACAATGAATGCTATTTAAAAGAATAGTTTTAAATCAATAGTTTTATGATTACTAGAAAGATGCACGTCCGTTGTACATGTCTAACTTATTTTCACTTACGTGCACTGCACATGACTAACTTGTTTGCACATATTATGAAATTGTCGTTTAAAAAATTAAGTTTTTGTTTCAAAAGAAACTCATTAAAATGAAGGTTAGACATTACTAACTCTACTTTTTTAACTAATTTAATTTTGTAATTATTTTCATCAGCAAACTTCAAAAACGACAAGTACACAATTCCTGCTAAAAGTCTCATTTTTTTCTTTTTTGATTGAATCCAATAGTATAAAGACAGCTAAAGCTATTACACCCTGGGTTTACTGAAGTTATATTAAGCTATGAGATTTACTGATACAATAAAATAAGACAAGGATACAAGCCTTCCCAGGTAAAACTTAAATTTGCTTCCACACCAAATAATATATATTTTGGAAAATGAACCAACTTCTTATTCAACCGTCTACATACCACGACTAGTTTGTGTTATTTTTCATATAAGATCAGTTTGTTACTTTCTACTTACATATTTTTCCATATTTTCAGTAGTTTTTGTATTTTAATTTAATTTGGATGAATTATTATTTACAGACATACCACGAGCATAATGAAAATGCGAAGCTTCGCTTCGAGAATGAAAAACCCCGCTTTGAAAACAATAGCTACATAGAAGCTTTGGTCCTTCTTGTTTGCTCCAATCGAGGTCGTGCAGCTATTACAGAGGTGCATCTCTGGAGGAAGATATTTTATGAACAGACAATGCTCGGCTAAAAGATGAGGTAATTTGGTCAGATAGGTTAATTAGTTATCTTAAATTAATTTTGTTCTCACTCAGAAATCACGATTTTTCTCCATAAATCCATCAATAATTTTTTATTTCACTATTTATTATTAAACGAAATTTCACTATTTATTATATGTAGATTGCTCACATTTCGGCAATAGAAACAAAGTACATGGGAAAATCCTTCCAATGAGACGTCTTGAAACTTTACAGTTTTCTTCCACCTATGTTTAGAAGACATTTTTGTATATAGTAAATTAAAAAACCAAATAATTTTTGGCTATAATTTATTTGGTAAATTACCTATTTTAAATAAAATTACACGTCAAATTTTCAACATATTAATGAATTTTTTAAAAAAGTATGGTTGAACGACTATATTTAATATGTGATATCGTAGTCTCACGCTCTTCACATTTCAATTGTTTCCCACTATCTTTGCTTTTATTTTTTCCGTCTATAACTATCCATCGATTGCTATTGACTATCTGCTAATTTATCCTTTTTGAAATCATGTTGTAATAATATTACTAGAATCTTTCTTCGATGCTCCTTGAAAGGCGCGTGTTCCTTTGGTGCCTTCAGTTGGTACTTTGGAATTCTAGAACTTTTTTATTTTAGTTATTTTTGGTTTTCTCTTTATATTTCTGCTATTTGCTAGTTAATACTGTATGGAATATGTTCGTCAGATTTATTTTGAGATTTTATTCACATAACAATATCCAGAGCTAGAAAATATTATTTGTCACCTCCTTAGATATAATAAGAGATATATTATTATTCAACATCTTGAATCACTGAGGTATTCAAGAATTATATGAATGAGCTGAAAAGTGAAATGGTTTCTATATTTTAGTGGCAGGGCGTAGTTAGATTACAATGAATGCTATTTTAAAAGA
>CM064882.1:32100246-32184609 GCA_003313485.2 Penstemon barbatus
ACACAATCCAGAATCTTTGCTATGATATCAGCAAATCTCTGGTATTCATCCTTCAGCTGAGTCTTCATCAAAGACCCAGTCATCTCTTCTCCCTGTTTAGCACAAATAGTCCAGAACTCTTCCTCCTTTTCTGACCCTAAACTGGTCACATCTCCTCCCTTATCTGATAGTTTATAAATTTCACTAAGAACATCAGCAGAGACATCAATTTTCTTACCACCGATGACAGCAGTCATCACAGTTTCATCATCATTGAATTCCCTGGTTGTGTAGAAGTGATAGACGTCTTCTACGTAAACCCTGTTCTCATGTGCTTCCAAAACTGGAACCAAAGATGCTTCCTTGATCTTCTCCAAGAGAGAGCGCATCAGATCAGTACCCGAAAAGTGAAATTTGTTGTAGCTGAAGTATCTTCCATCAATAATCTTCTCCATTTCTGGGATTAGTGAGTAGAATCTACAAAAACAGTAAGCTTTTTTCGAAACAAGAGAGTTTGAGAGTTAGAGAGCTTGAGAAAATTTGAGTGCGTAAGACGACTGTACTGTTTCAGATTGGATTTTATAGGTTTCCTTTTGATTAGGTTTTCGTGATTTATCTGAACCGTTGATCTAATCTGACAGTTTTAAATCGTGTGGATAGGAGAAGCGGATTTCAATTTTATTATTTTAATGTCAGATGGGCGGGAAACTCTATCGACACTAATCTGTTACTTATAAAAGCGTGTTTCTTATGATACGATTTATGACCATGCTTATATAATGTATCAGATGAGTAGAGTTTAACTTATCTGACAGACGAGTGATCTGTTATCTGATGTTACTAGAGAATGCCAATAGCTAGTAATCTTCCTCTGCTGTTTGTCAATCCAGCAAGATAAAATAATCTTCAGTCTTCAAGAATTAAGAACAGATCTTCAGATAATATAACTTTCACTAACTGACATTAACAGATTTCATCTTTAGAGCAGAAGTACCGCTAGTCTTACACGTTCCCCCTGTCTTTAAGAATCCATAAGCTAACTAGTCTGTTGAAAGTTAATTCTTGAATATAATAACGGATAACTAAGCTGTTGAACTCCAGTCTTCTGATGAGTTCCCCCTCAGCTTATGCATCCAAATTAAGTAGTCCTAACTCAGCTCTTAGAGTTGAGAACCTTGCTTCACTTAGAGGTTTAGTGAAGATATCAGCAATCTGATTGTCAGTATGAACATACTCTATCATAATATTGCCTTTTTCCACATAATCTCTAATGAAGTGATGCTTAATCTCAATATGTTTAGTCCTTGAATGACTTGTAGTATTCTGAGTAAGTGAAATTGCACTTGTATTGTCACAGTAGATTGGAATTCCACTGATCTTTATGTTGTAGTCTTCTAGTTGATGCTTCAACCAAAGTATCTGTGCACAACAAGCTCCAGCAGCTATATATTCAGCTTCAGCAGTAGATATAGAAACTGAGGTTTGTTTCTTACTCATCCATGAGATCAGACGACTACCTAAGAACTGACAAGCACCTGTTGTGCTCTTTCTGTCAATCTTGCAGCCAGCAAGGTCTGAATCTGAATAACCAATAAGCTCAAATCCAGATTCTCTAGGATACCACAATCCCAATTCTTGAGTGCCTTTAACATATTTCAATATCCTCTTGGCAGCTAAGAGATGAGATTCCTTGGGGTTTGATTGAAATCTTGCACAGACTCCAACTGAGTACATTATGTCAGGTCTGCTTGCTGTTAGATATAACAGTGACCCTATAATGCCTCTATATTTGGTTATGTCCACTGATTTGCCATCTTCATCTTTATCCAAACGAAGACTTGTAGACATAGGAATAGTAGCAGTAGAGCTAGTTTCCATACCAAACTTCTTGAACAGATCTCTTGTGTATTTTGCTTGATTTATAAAGATTCCATCAAGCAACTGTTTGACTTGTAAACCAAGAAAATAATTAAGTTCACCCATCATGCTCATTTCAAACTTATTCTGCATCAGCTTGGAGAACTTATCACACATCTGTTGGTTAGTTGAACCAAAAATAATACCGTCCACATATATTTGCACAATTAATATATGATTCTCCCATTCTATTGTGAACAAGGTTTTATCTACCTTACCTTTATGAAATCCTTTAATTAAAAGAAAATCAGATAGGGTATCATACCATGCTCTTGGAGCCTGTTTCAGTCCATAGAGGGCTTTCTTCAGACGATATACTTTGTCCTCTTCTTGATAGACTTCAAATCCAGGAGGTTGTTCAACATACACTTCTTCTTGCAATTCTCCATTGAGAAAAGCAGACTTCACATCCATCTGATAGACAGTGAAGTTCTTGTAAGCAGCATAGGCTAGAAACAGTCTGATTGCTTCAAGTCTTGCTACTGGTGCAAAAGTTTCATCAAAGTCAATTCCTTCTTCTTGACAATAACCCTTGGCCACTAGTCTTGCTTTGTTTCTGGTAACAATACCATCTTCATTCATCTTATTTCTGAATACCCACTTAGTGCCAATTACCCTTTGATGACTTGGTCTAGGAACTAAGTACCAGACTTCATTCCTCTCAAATTGATTCAACTCTTCTTGCATAGCTTCTATCCAGAAGGAATCATTAAGAGCTTCTTCAATCTGTTTAGGCTCTATTTGAGATAGAAATGTGACAAACATGGCATCTTGTGCAGCAGCTCTTCTTGTTTTCACTCTATCTAATGGATCACCAATCACCAACTCTGGTGGATGGTTTCTGAGCCATCTGAGATCAGGTTGCAGGTCTGAATGTTGTCCTCTATTTTGATCTTGCAACACTACTGTTGGAGTTGCAGTAGTAGTCTGTTGAACATTTGTAGTCTGTTGAACAGTCTCTGGTCTGTCAGCTGTTTGCAACTCGTCTGTTAGACAATCAGCACTGTGATTTTGAACAGCACTTGAGTTATCAGCTGAATTAAGATTAGGTAGTATGATGGGAACATATTCTTCATTTCTTCCAATGTCTAACTTCTGTAGATCAGTAGACAGATCTTGACTAACACTTTGATTCTTTTCAGAAGATTGACTTGGCTCATCAAATACTACATGGATAGATTCTTCTATTAGTAATGTTCTTTTGTTGAAAACTCTATAAGCTTTACTAACAGATGAGTATCCTACAAAAACAGCTTCATCAGCCTTTTCTGCAAATGCAGTAAGGTGATTTTTCCCATTATTCAATACAAAACATTTACAACCAAAAATCTTAAAGTAATGAATGTTTGGTTTCCTGTTGTTCCAAACTTCATATGGAGTCTTGTTCTGATTTTTGTTGATCATACATCTGTTCTGGGTATAGCATGCTGTATTTGTTGCTTCTGCCCAAAATCTTTGAGGCAGTTTAGCTTCAGCTATCATGGTTCTGACAGCTTCCTTTAGTGTTCTGTTTCTCCTTTCAGCAACACCATTCTGTTGAGGGGTTCTGGCAGCAGAGTACTCATGATGTATTCCTTTGATACTACAATACTCTTCAACAGTAGAGTTTGTAAACTCTGTCCCTCTATCTGATCTGATCTTCAATATTTTGATAGTCTTCTCATTCTGGATCAGTTCCATCAGATTAGTAAGATGTTCCTTGGTTTCACTCTTTTTCTTCATGAAAATCACCCAAGTATATCTTGAATAATCATCCACAACAGCTAGGCAGTATTTCTTTCCACCATTGCTGATTGGATCAATGGGTCCAAATAAGTCCATATGTAATAGCTCCAAAATTCTTTCAGAAGATTGGTGCTTCTTGCTTTTGAAGGATGACTTGATTTGTTTACCCTTCTGACAGGCGTCACAGAGCTTGTCTTTGCTCATGACTGCTTTTGGAATCCCTTCTACCAAATCATTCTTGATCAATCTGTTTATGGTCTTGAAGTTTAAGTGATTCATCCTTTTGTGCCACAGCCAACTAACTTCACTTGGTGCAGATGCAACCAAACAAACACTTGAATTCTTGTCAGCAGAATCCCAGTCGACTATGTAGACATTCCCTTGTCGTCTTCCAGATAAAATTACCTTCTTTGTACCAATCTGTTCGACAAAGCACTTATCTGTTGAGAAGATGACTGAATATCCCTTGTCACAAAATTGACTTATGCTCAGCAGATTATATTTGAGGCCTTTGACATATGAGACGTCAGATATCTCTATGTTTCCTCTGATTAATCTTCCTTTAGCTTTAATCTTGCCTTCTTTGCTGTCCCCAAAAGTAACCTTTGGGCCATCCACAGCAATTGCATCAGTCAGCTCATGTATGTTTCCACACATGTGTCTTGAACATCCACTGTCCAAGTACCATATCTTCTCTACTTTACTCCTACTCCTAATCCTAACCTACAAAACAAAAATAAAATTGTTTTAGGTACCCTTATTGAGAGGGTCCTGAAGGATTAGTTCCACCTTTGACAACCCAAGATGTTGAAGTCTTAGGCTTCTTAGGTTTCTGAGTTTTGACAGGAGCATGAACAGTTTTATTTTCATCATAATTATCAGATAAGTCATGTTGATGATCAGTATGATAAGAATAATGTTCATAAGCAGGGTAAGGTGCATGATATGCAGGATATGCATGCATTGGATGAGCAGGGTAAGGTGCATAGTAACTAGGAAATTGAGGTGCATGATACATAGGATGATATGCAGCAGGTTGCACATAATATGACTCATTTCCATACCAAGCATTTTGATTTTTCTTGTTCTTATGCTTCTTTGGCTTACTAGGTGCTTGCTCAACTTGTTTAGACTTAGCTTTACCACTAGTCTGATTGACTTTAGCTTTATCAGCAGACTTCTTAGGACTCTGCTGTTTGGTCTTACTAGTCTTATTTCCTACACTAGGCTCTTTGCTCTTTTTAGCCTTAGGAGATTTCTTCTCCTTTAATTCTTTCTCAGGTGAAGTAGGTCTAGCAGTTTGAACATACAGAATGACCTTACTATTGTCAGCTGATATGAATTTTTCAGTATGGTTTAACTCTTGCTTATCCTGTTCTAAAGGCATCTTCTGTTTACTAGATGTATGCGTGGATGCAACAGATGATTTCTCATGAGACTCGATAATCTTTTCAAGTTCCATGATTTTTCCTTTATAAACTTCACATTCAGCTTTCAGAGACTCATGTTCTTGCTCAAGCTGTTTATACTCGACTGATTCTTTTGGCTTTTCAGCTTTAAGTTTCAGTAAGTTATTTTGCTCTTTTAGCAAGCTCATCTCTTCCTTAAGCTTAACAAATTCTCCAGCAATAGTAGTATTATTTAACATCATTTGCTCTAGAGAATCAAATAGTTCATTATTTTGAGGAGTTACCTCATCCTCAGAGTCATCAGAGTCCTTTGCCATCAGGCACAGGAGAGCAGGTTTTTCTTCATCAGAAGATTCTTCATCAGACGAGTCTGATTCTGAATCAGATGAGTAGACAGCAGCAAGCTTTTCTGCTTCAGCCATCATTGCTTTCCCTCTCTGATACTTTCTTTCTTTTCTCACTTTCTTCTCCTCTTCAGTGTACTTTTCTGCTTTTGGATATGGGCAGTCTTTGATGAAGTGTCCCAATTTCCTGCAGTTGTAACACATTAGTTTTGATTTATAATCATCTTTATCTTGAGAAGAAAAGTTAGGTTTAGAAGTGGAAGCATTGTTGTATTTGTTCTTCATTTTTCTTTTGTAGAACTTCTTGAAATTATTCATCAACAGTGCAACATCTCCAGCAGTGTACTCCTTCTTGTTGAGTAGAGTGGCTTCATCAGATGATTCCACTTCTTTGCTTTTCTGTGCTGGTCTTCTGGTGTTTTCAGCAGCAACTAGTGCAGCTGTGGGTCCTGAAGTTGAGGTTTCTTCAATACCCATCCTAGGCAGTTTATACTCATAAGCCTTGAGTACAGAAAACAGCTCTGTAAGAGAGATCTTCCCCAGATCCCTTGATTCTTCCATTGCTGTCACCTTCATGTTGAACTTAGGAGGTAAGGCCTTCAGTACTCTGATGGTTATCTCCTTATCTGTGAAGGTTTTTCCAAGCTTCAGTACTTCATTTAATATTCTTGTAAACCTTGTGTCCATCTGATCAATGGTTTCAGAGGACTTCATCTTGAAGTTATCCAGCTTTTCTAGAGCAACACTCAGCTGATGCTCCTTGATAGCATCATTGCCTTCGCTCATATCTCTGACTTTGTCCCACATCTCTTTTGCAGATTTGCAATGTTTGATCTTGTCAAACCGATCATTATCCAGGGCTTTAGTCATGATAAATCTTCCAATTTTGTCCAGGTTGAACAGCTTGATTTCCTCAGCTGTCATTTCGCTCAAGTCTTTTTCCACCACGGTATCAACTTCATTGATTTTTATCGTCTTGGTGAACTTGAATGGACCTTTTGTAATGCAAGTGAACATGTTGTCATTGTAGGCAGCAAGGAAAATCTCCATCCTGATTTTCCAGTCTTCGAAGGACATGCCAGCAATGTGGGGAACATGGTTTATGCATTCCATTTTCAAAAAGTTTTGATTTTTCAAAAAGATGCTCTTTTGAAAAAGTTTTCAAAAACCTTTGAAAAACACTTGGATCAAGCTCGTTGATCAGGCAGCTGATTCAAATGAACCACCTGTTCTGATACCACTTGTTGGTCCCAAGTGGTCAGATGAGGTCTAGGGGGGGGGGGGGGTGAATAGACCTCTGAAAATTTTTGAACTTAAAACTTTTCAGTCTTCTGTCAGCAGACTAAGCTGATGAAGAACAGTAAGCAGACTAGTCTGATCGTGAACAAATCTTGAACAGACGACTGACCACTCTTCTTACAGTAACTTAGCTGTTTTTCAGCAAAACAGTTTTTCAAAGAGTATACTTGCAGCGGATTGTTTCAAAGTGTTTTTCACAAGTAGACTAAGTTCTTAAAAGATTTTATCCCCAGTTTTTAACAAACTCCTTTTTAAAATCTTTTAGACAATTCAAAGTGTTTAAAGATGCAAACTTTAAATATGCAAGAAAACTTTAAATGCAAGATAACACAAAGAATTTTTATAGTGGTTATATGGATAAAAATCCTTTAGTCCACTCTTCCAGATCACACAGATTCTGGGTTATACTATAATCACTTAGATTACAATATTTCTCCACTTACACCTAAACAACTAATGAGAAGGCTGTAAGCTCACAATAGGAATTCATAAAGAAAACCTATCCTCTGAAGTAGAATCACTCACAAAGACGGATCCTAACTTCGCACAACACTCAGCTATTACAAAATCACTCAGATAATGTTTTTCTGATTTCTTCAACTTGGTTTCTGTCAACAGATGACTTCCACCAGATGAGTGAGCTGTTCGAGCTTTTGAGACTTAGAGAAATTCTGCTTCAAAATTTCGATCTCTGATTTTTGTTGTGTTATTTCTCTCTTCGAACTTTGCTCTATTTATACTTGGATTTGAATTTATGACCGTTGAAGGAAATCATATCTTCAAATCCATCCTTCAGCTCTTTTTGAAACGGCTCCCTGCAGCAATCGTACAGTGTACAGTACCTTTCTGTCCATCGCATTTAATGCTGCATTTAATGCACTCTGCTGATCCGAGGATATCTTCAATCATTTGCCATTACTACCTTTCTCTTTCAGCATTTATTACGCCAGGTGCATTTATTACCGTTGGACTAATCTCTTGATCTCTTCCACTCTACTGATCAAAACGACTCTGCTGATAGATACTCTGCTGACCAAATACTGAACTAATCTGATTTGACTCGGCTGATGACCTACCTTTCTGTTCGCTGTTTCAGCAAGAGATCACTAGTCTTCTGAGCTTTGAACTTTGAACTCTTCTGATGTCTTCTTTTACTTGTTCAAAATTCTTCTAAGGGAACTAAGCTTCCATACTTAGCTGATTATGATGTTTTGGAAATCATCAAAACCTTCCCTTAATTACTTGTCTTCTTTGCACTTCATCTTCATCTTCATCAAACAATTTCCCCCTTTTTGATGATGACAAAACTTCAGCTAAGTACCTGTACCTAAACTAAAGTTCTGATCCTCAAAAATTTCTGAGATAGAAATAATCTGTTGGATTAAAACTTGCAATTTTATAGATAGTGAACTGATTACATATTACAAGTTTGTTCAGATGAGTCGTGCAAAAAGAAATTACAAGGATTTTAAGATAAAGTAAGATCTAGTCTAAACTAGTCTTCTTCTTTCTTTTCTTCTTCAGCTTCCTTGTCTTCTTTTTCTTCTTCAGTAGGTTTGGAAGTTCCAACTTCCAATTTCTGCTTCAACAGCTCTAATTTCTTCTTTTTAGTATCAGGATCAAGCTGTTCTTCAGCTGAATCCTTAGCAGCAGCTATTTCCTTATCTGATTTAGCTTTTGCTTCAGCTTCAGTTTCTTCATATTCTTCAGCTATCTCCTTATCATCTTCTTCTTTTTCTGTGATCTTTTCTTCTGCTGATCTGCTTGTGCCTTCATTTGCTGCTTCGTTCCTATCATTTTCATCAGCAGACTCTTCTAAGACTTCTGTTCCTTCAGCATCATTTTCAGCTTCCAATACAAGAGAAGTTCCAACTCTTTTCTGTCCAAATATCCTCTCTTCCCCCTTTTTGTCATCAGCAGCAGGGTTGATTTGATAGTTTGGTAAGATTGGAGTAATCAGAAGTGAATCACATAGAAGCTTGATGTTCTCTTCCATAGCATTAATCTGAGCCTGTTGTTTAAGTTGATTGGCCTTAACAGTTTTAACTTCCTTGAGTAAGTCTTCTCCTTGATCACCCAATTGAATTTGAGATCCCAAAATCCAATTTGATGAAGCAGTGAAGTCTTTCATCATGTTGCCCATGACTTCATCTTCTGCTTGGAGAGCCAATTCAACAGTTTGTTCAATCTGCTTCCAACCTTCAGTAGTGCTCTGAGTCCGTCTTCTAAGAATATCCATGTCCTGACAGATGGATTTAACATTATAAGCAGTGTCTTCTATCAGATCTGTTGGGACAACAGCAGCTTTCTGAACTGGTTGTTTAACAGCAGCTATCACTTCTGCAGCTAATTCTTTCTTCATATCCTTCAGAGAATTGGTGATCATTTGCTGGATGGAGTCCAACAGATTTGTCTGAACACCATGAGAAGTTGAAGGCATATTTGAAGTAGCAGCAGGTGTATCTTCCATGAGTTGCTCTGATGGTTGAGTTGTCAATGCAAGAGATTGATCTGCTGGTACATCAGCATGGCTCGGAGTGCTTTCCTTCTCCTTAGCTTGATCATCTCCTTCAGCAGCAACTTCTTTTTCCTTTAGCTGATCTGCTGGAATTTCTTCTTCCTTCTTTGATTCATCAGCAGCATCAGACTTATCATCCTGCACTTTGTCTTGATCAGATGGGTCTGATGTACCCTCAATTTGCTTTGGTTGATCAGAGGACTCTGCTCCTTCTTTCTCAGCAGGTGATATAATCTTCTTGACAGTTTCAACTGTCCTCATCAATCCTTCATTGTCCACTGCTGACCTGTTAGAAATCCAAGTAAAGTTATCAAGAGGTATAAAAGTAGATGTTGGTTCCTCAGGCAGCTCTTCATAAGGTTTTATGTTTGGACCATAGACAATGTGTTTGATGTTTGGAAGTGGGACCAGTGAGCTTGGTTGTCCCCTTAACTTCCTTGCTTTCTTGGCCCAAAGCTCCATTGCTTGAGCAATAGCCAACTTGATAGATCGAACCATATGAAGAGCTGCCTGAGGATCCAATCGAACCATTTATTCCAATTGATAATTTTACTTGGATTTCTCACAGGTCTACTTTGGATAATGCAGGATTGCTGAAAACTGTTAAATCTGTTAAGAAGATTGAACCTCCTGCTTATCAGAATAAGGAGAAAGAAGGGAACTATGACCCTGCTGATCAATCCAAAGAAAAAGATGACAAGTCTGATCCAGCTGATCAGATTAAAGAAAAGGAGGTTGCTGCTGAGCAAACTGATCAGACTAAGGAGAATGAAAGCTCTCCTCGTCAAGCTGATAAGACCAAAGAAGAAGAGCCTGCTTCTGGTCCAGCAGATCATGTTACTGAACAGATAACTCATGCAGCAGAACAGATCACTGAAGAAACAACTTTTGCCTTACCTCCAATTCCATCTGAAATTCCTTCTACCTCTCAAAGCTTACAACCATCTCTGTTGGACTCCATTCAACAGATGATTTCAAGTTCAATGAAAGGATTAGAGGAGAAGATCACTGCTAATCTGTTGACTGCCTTGAGTCAACCAACTCAGAATGCTGCTCCTATTCCTGCTGATGTGATTGAAGAAACTGCACATGATGTGAAAACTATCAGACAGGACATGGATGTAATTCAAGCAAGAACAAAAAGCACAGCTGCTGGTTGGAGGCAGATTACAGAAACGGTTGAGATGGCCATTACAGCTGAGGATGAAACTTTAAAGAATATGATGGCAGGTTTCAAGTCGTCTGTTGACTTGCTACTTGCAACGCAAATTCAGCTGGGTGAACAAGGAGAATTTGGTCTAAATAAGATGGATGCTTTTGAGGCCACTCAACTTAGACAGCAAGCTCAACTTGATGCTATGGAAGAGAACATCAAACTTCTATGTGACTCACTTCAGATTACACCAATCTTTCCAAATTATCCAATCAACCCTGCCGCTGATGACAAAAAGGGGGAAGATAGGATACCTAGGGAAGATGAGGTACCTTGTGACAATGAAAATGCTGAATTAGAAGGAACTGAAGTTCTGGAGGATTCTGCTGAAAATGAAAAGACTGATGAAGATAATGAAGGCACAAGCAGACCAACAGATGAAAAGATCATAGAAGAAGGTGAAGCTGAAGATGCTGAAACTGAAGCAAAGGCCAAATCTGATAAAGAGATAGCTGCTGCTAAGGACTCAGCTGAAGAACAGCTAGACCCTGATGTTAAATACAAAAAGATGGAGCTGCTAAGGAAAAGGTTCTTTGAATCTTTGGAAGCTGAAACTTCCAAACCCAATGATGAAGAATCTGAGAAAGAAGAAAACAAAGAAGAAGAAGATAAGACAGAAGAGTAGTCTAGGCTAGATTACTTATGCTTAAAATCCTTGTAATCTTCTTACTGTTTTGCATATCTCATCTTTTGAACTTGTAACTTGTAATCTTTTCATATCTATAAAAGTTCAAGTTTGACTCCAATAAACTATTTCTATCTCAGAAATTTTTGAGGATCAAAACTTTAGTTTAGGTACAGGTACTTAGCTGGAGTTTTGTCATCATCAAAAAGGGGGAAATTGTTGGATGAAGATGAAGTGCAATGAAGATAAGAAATTAATGGAAGGTTTTGATGATTTCCAAAACGTCAAAATCAGCTATGTATGGAAAGCTTAGTTCACTTAGAAGAATTTTGAACAAGTAAAGAAGGCATCAGAAGAGTTCAAAGTTCAAATCCCAGAAGACTACTGATCTCTTGCTGAAACAGCGAACAGAAGGGTAGACCATCAACTGACTCAAATCAGATTAGTTCAGAGTTTGATCAGCAGAGTGCCTATCAGTAGAGTTGCTTCGATCAGCAGAGTAGAAGAGATCAAGAGATAAGTCCAACGGTAATAAATGCACTTGGTGTAATAAATGCTGCAAGAGAAGGGTAGTAATGGCAAATGATTAAAATTTACTCTCGGATCAGCAGAGTGCATTTAATGCAGCTACAAGAAAGTACAGCAGAGAAAGGACTGTAGCAGGTAGCCGTTCTGAAATTGGGCTAAGACTATAGATTTGAGATTTGATTTCCTTCAACGGCCATATTTTCAAATCCAAGTATAAATAGAGCTGATTTCAACGAGCGAGAAACACAACAACACATTCTGAGATTTCATTTTTTAAGCAGAAATTTTCCAAATCTCAAGAAGCTCGAACAGCTCACTCGTCTGGTGAAGTCATCTATTGACATAAACCCAGTTGAAGAAAATAGAAAAATACATTCTGAGTGATTTGTATTAGCTGACTGTTGTGCGGAGTGTTGATCCATCTTTGCGAGTGATCAAACTTCAGAGGATAGGATTTCTGAGTGATTTCCTATTGCGAGCTTATAGCCTTCTCGTTTGTTGTTTAGGTGTAAGTGGAGAAATATTGTAAACTTTGTGTTTGTAGTATAACCCAGAATCGAAGTGATCTGGAAGAGTGGACTAAAGGATTTTCATCCATATAACCACTATAAAAATTCTTTGTGTTGTGTTTGCATTTAAGTTTTATTACATATTTTAAACTTGCATAACTTTACACTCTGAATTACTTTGAAAAGATTTTAAAGGAGTTTAAAACTGGGGACAAAATCTTTTAAAGGACTTAGTTACTTGTGAAAAACACTTTTAAACATCCACTGCAAGTATACTCTTAAGAAAACTGTTTTGCTGAAAAACAACTAAGTATTTGTAAGAAGAGTGTTCACTCTGCTGTTCAAGATTTGTTCACGATCAGCATAGTCTGCTTACTGTTCTTCATCAGCTTAGTCTGCTGACAGAAGACTGAAAATATTTTAAGTTCAAAAATTTTCAGAGGTCTATTTACCCCCCCCCCCCCCCCCTCTAGACCTCATCTGACCACTTGGGACCAACATTCACGTTAGCCAATGGAGTGAAGTGTAATTCGAAAATTGCCCGATTTATGGTCTCTTTGATCTCAACTTGATAAGCGATTTTCATATTAATTGTCCACTGGTATGGATAATTAAACTTGTTGTATTTCTTAGGCAGAGGAGATACTTTTGCATTCGAAATAGTGTAAGTATCGTACAATTTGAAAGTGTCCCTAAATAAGTTTATGTCTGATCTGTATATGGTGGCTACAATTTTTTGTTCCTGTGTTTAGAAAAATCAAGTTTTAGTTTATTCTTACTGTTCATTCCAATAAAAGATGTGACTAAAATACATTTACTAACATCCTCATCCATAAACGTGAGTCGTTGGTAACGTTTTGGGCTGAAGGTTGAATATCGTGGTTGCGTTTTTTCGTATACTATAACTTTGACGCTCCACGAGTGTGTCGTGTCGTTGATATACACACTAGACATCACACAACACTATGTTAGCAAAAAAACCAAATTAAAAGGTACCGCAAGGCATCTCAAGTCCGACATTACAAAGAAAACAATAATTGAGACATAGAAATCATACAGTAAACAATGGCAAACAAACCAAACCACTAACTCACATAATATCCTAGAACAAGGATTTCGAAAGAAATATAAACCATTAAACCAAAACACACCCGATGAAAACCTCTAAATTCAACACTATTCCCATAAACTAAAGAATATTTTAAACCCATATTATATACTCAACCTTTAGAATACACCCAAAAGGAGGCTGTACTTCAAAATCAAATTTAACACCATTGCCATAAACTAAAGAATACCAATCTGCATTTAGACTACACAAAAACAAAGCCCGTAATTTAAACCCAAAAAATGCAAACTTATAAATTAGGCAAAAAAAAAGGCACAAATTAGTCAACATATCGAGACAAAATTATGAAAAATAACACAAGAAACATAGATCTTTAAGACAGAAGCACACTAATTACATCCCAGAAAGTGAATGCAATTTTGAACCCATTTTTTTATACGCAGCCTTTAGACTATACCAAAATAAGTTTGGGTTTCGAAAAAAACAATAAACCATTCCCATAAACTAAACAATATTTTGAACTTCTTTTTTTACTGAGCCTTTGGATTACATGTACAAAAGTAAGGAACTCACCGAGGTCTTAATCTTGCAATCTGAAATTCAATCTCTTGAGCTTCAATATCAAGTGTACTCGACCAACACATCCGTATTATCCGGTATCACCCGAGGCTATTGTTAACACATTAACAAATAGAAAAAACATCATAAATCAGTAAGATTTCACAAGAATTGCATTCTGTTAGATGCTCAAGAATAATTGAATATATGGGCATATCGCATTTGTTATTCATCAAAAACCAAGAAAGCAACTGACTAAGCATGAACTTTCTTCACTTTAGCCATGATCAAAGCATATTGCTTCAAGGGCAGAGATTAATTCTTTCTAGCAACGGGGTCTATGCTTTGAAAGTCGATTATTCTTAGCACAACATATGAAAAATTTAGATATCAGACATCATTAACCTTGCATAAAGCAATGGGCGCTCAATAAGAAAACTGAAAACATTATTGTATCACGAATTATCTTGAATCAAGCCATAATTAACCAACCAGAGCATAATACTTAAATAGTCCATGATTTCTATAAAAAAAATAATGGTTCTGAATAGGGCTGGAAATCAAACCAAACTACTCAATGTTCAACTCGAGTCCTTTGATAATTCGTTTAGGCTCGGTTCTTTAAGAAAAACAAACAAGCTTGAACAATTTTTTTCAAACCATCCTATGCAGCAAATTTTGAACAGGAAAAACAACAATTCTCATCATTCATGCATACAAATATACAACTAATTAATTATGTGTGTGTAAAATGAATTAGAGAGGAACTGAATAGGAAGTTACCCATCGGATGCAGCAACTTTTGAACAATAAAAAACAACAATTCTCATCAATCACCCATACAAATATACACCTAATTAATTATGTGTGTGTATAAAATGAATTAGAGAGGAATTGAATAGGTAGTTACCCATCCTATGCAACGGATTTTGGTTGTTTGGTATCTGGGTTTTGTGAATTTGGGGATGATGATGTTGGTTGTCGTAACAAAACTGAACCGGATTGAAGTGGAGATCTCCATTTAAATGACCGATCGGAGGTCAAGTCACCTAAAAAAAAATAACAATAAAAATGAATTTATCAAGAGAAGAAAAGAACAATAGAGAATAAATCTAACTTTGTAGCATGAGTATGGGCGGCAATGTTAGGTTGTGGCAGGTAGAATTGGACGGTGAATTAGCAGTAGAGCATGTCAGAGGAATAGATTGAATTGAAGAAATTTCTGCCCAAGTCGTTGATTTGCAAGAGAAATTAGCAGAAAAAAGAAAATTGAAATTTGTAGTGGATCCCATGGAAGAGGATGATCGCGGTCAATTTAAGTGGACAGAAAAGAAGAAAGAAACAATTTCAGCGTGTATGTTGGAAAGAAAATAACAATACGACGTCGTTTTGGCAATAAACGTTTAAAAAAAAATAGAAAATAAATTGGAGTGTACTGCTCATACAAGCGGTACACTCTTATATAAAGTAATAATATATAGGAGAATGGTCTTTTGACCCCAATTCACTTATTTTGACTCAGATTAAGTTTTTTTTGTTGTCAAATAATTAAATGATTTTATATCTACAAGCTTAAAGATTTTCAAAATTCAAATCGAATTTAGTAGCTTATTAATTGATATTCTAAATTCATTCCCCCAAAATAATTTTTCGTATTAAAATAATTAGAATTAAATAGGAATTTAATTCATTATAAAATTGCATACATGTCTACAAGGTTGAAGTATTTTCAGTTTCTTTTTAGTTACCATTTCCAAAAGCAAAGAAGTCAATTTAGTTCAAAATTATTTTCACTAACTAACCGATATGCTAAAATCATGCTCCATAAATTGTCATCCTTATGTACGAAAATTAATATTTGAACAAAAAATTAGTTCTTTTTATAAATGGACATCTTAAAACAGTTGCTAAGAACATTTTTCATGCATTTGCTCATTGTTTAATTTCACATTTCTTTCTTCAATTATTTAATCTGCAGAGTTTCTTTAATTTTTTTCTTTTACATTATATATTAACCATATTTTCATTATTTCTTTCAAGTTCGTCTTTGAATGTGTTGATCTTTTGCTAGAAATAATGTTCTTCATTCCTTTGTTCATTGTTCTAATTTCCTATCCTTATCAATATTCTTTTGTCATTGGATTTTAAGACACATTTGATCTCATGATATTTATCTTATTGTTTTCTTCTTCTTTCTTGGCATAGAAGAGTTTTCAATGGAATGTAATTCGGGAGTTTAAAGATCTAAAGATCAATTCTAATATCTAAATTGTAAGTACTTGGTTGTACCAATACAAGTATAAATAATTTGGCTAAGATTTTGCACTATCATTGTCACTAAAGTACTATGTATAGAAATGGGTGAAACAGGTTGTTAAAGACGGAGGTGGATGTAAGTCTGATCCAGTGTTATAATGTATAATTTTTGTTATCTTTCTTTCATTAATTTTTATTCGAATTTGATTTACATCTTTTACATCATTTGACATAACAATGTTGATTGTCTCAAAAAATAAACTTTAAATAAATTACCTCACAACATATTAATTTATTATTTATGTTTTTTACAATAATTGTAACTTGAGCATACAATTTATTGATATTAGCAAAAATTACACAAATTACACATAAGATTTAATGAAATTACATAGACAACCCTTCAAGTTTAAAAATTATAGAAATTACATTATCCAAGGATGAAGTCCGTCCAAAAAAAACTAAATAAATTTTTGTAAATATGAAAATGCCCTTCTTAATAGGATAGTGCCCAGCAAGCCGATTCACTTTAGCTTGTAATAGGTCTATTCTGTAAAACAAATCTTTTGATTCTATAAATAATACGCACGTTTATTTATATTTGTATAGAATAAACAATGGCAAACTTCATCTACCACGAATACATTTAAGCAATTGAATGAAATCCTTAGATCACATTTGACTATGGGACGATTCACTTTGGTATTCAGTGCAATCATGAAACAGTCTCTAAGGTTGTGATCTTAAAACACGTTCCAAGTCATAGATTCCTAAACGAGACAGGGTATCGTAGGAATCGTCAAGACTTGTATGAATATGCATGATTTACATGAAGTGAATTTGTAGAGATTCATGAACAAGACATTTTGATGTCAGTGTATATGAGTAGGTGGTTCGATAGAGGATCGAACGCATCGAACGACCCAAATAGAGAAGCCCATTGTGGAAGTGCATGACACATATCAGTGATGTGAAATTTCTCAAGACTTATAATTGTGTACCATTCAGTCCTTAGATTTGAGGTGGTAGGGCGAATTCGGTACATAGCCTGATCATAATGTGCCTAGGTTGGGTGCATATAGTTGTGTACGCGAGTGGTTAGTGCCAATATGGAATCTACTGACTCATCGTAATGGATGAGGGAATTTTCTATACGATTCTTAGATAATATATCCGAGGAATCTGCAGCCGCAGTCGGTGACGGATTTGGAAAACGGTTTTCATATTTAGCAGTCACACTGGATTATTATCCCAAATTAGAAAATATAGTTATTGAGACAATTAGAGGTGCCGATCAATTTACACACCCCAAGTCTTGATCGGAAAATTAAGTCGATAGAAGGACCGTATGTACATGGAAATTATAAGAGGTGAGGTTCACAAATATCAACTCACCTGAAGATGGGCTTCATGGGCTTATGGCTAGACATCGACCATGAATTCTAGGTATTCTTGAATTGATAAGAGAGATTAATTCTGGAGTGGTCAATTAAAGGGGTTTAATTGATCGGAGCGATTAACTGTTCGCAAATTAAATCACGAAGAGTTCGTGGGCCTGCTGCCAATTGATGGTGAACCTAGATAGTCACACACAATACAGTTGGATAGTGACAGTCATAAAAAGAAATAATTGATTTCTTTTTATGACTGTTCGCAAATTAAATCACGAAGAGTTCGTGGGTCTGCTGCCAATTGATGGTGAACCTAAATGGTCACACACTATACATTTGGATAGTGATAGTCATAAAAAGAAATAATTGATTTAAGGTAGTTAAATTAATAAATGAATAAAAATGTTAATTCAATTGGAAGACTATTTAATTAGATGATCTAATTAATTAAATAATTAATTAAAGTATTAATTAATTAGGAGATATATTAATTTATTAATTAATATGGGCTAGTTTAATTAATTTGGTTAATTAAATGAACTTTCAAGACATGGGCCTTTAAATTAAAAACCCAGAAGAAGTCTTGCAAGACTAGGTTAAGTGGTAGGCTCTAAAAGGAGTCTGTACAGGACTATAAAACCTAATCTTGCTAATCTCATTCTTGCACTCAAAGAACCCTAGCCGCCCTAGTTCTGCGCCGCCCCTCTCTCTTGTTCTTTCATTATTAGATCTTGTTCTGCAAGTAGATCAAGCTATTCCTCCATTGGCAGCCTTTAAGGTCTAGTTTGTAGCCTGCGACTTGAAGGTGTCCCTACAATCCAATTGGTGTGGATACGCTCTGGAGGTGAGAAACTTGGATCATTACCCATGAATCTAGAACAAAGCCGGAGGTAACCACCACCTTGCCTGTGGTGAGGTAAAATCGCATAATCCCCTTTATTTATGTTTTGTTGCTTGATTCTACCTTTTCGCATATATAAGATGGATCTATGTATTATAGGACTGGTGGTTATCTAGGAAAAATTTTAATTTCCGCACTTTTTTTGTTTTGACAACCGAGATGTCCCAAAAGTGGTATCAGAGCCAACTCCATTATTATTATGCGAAAATGTCAGAACATGAATAAATATATATGTATACATGTGTTTATTGTGTTCTGTGATTTGATTCTTACTTGTTATGACTAGATCTACGATTGAGTAAAACTGCTTTTATTGATCTGTGGCAAATTTATAGTTTTACGAAACTTCAGGACTTTTTATGCAAAAATCGAAAATTCGAAATTAGAGCTGGAAATTTTATTTTATGATTCTGAAATTTTTTTGAAAAATCTGGACTGTTTTTGCAATTCTGGTCGGTTTGTATTTTAGGGTCATTTTTGCAATTTCAGAATATTAAAGGACTATTTTGTAATTTTTGAAAATTCAGGGGTCTGTTTGCAAAATTGAAAATTTTCTGGATTTAAAATTTTATTTTCTGGTCCTCTAGCCGATTTAGTTTTTGGGGGTGTTTTGTAACTTTTCAAAAACTTTGGCGTTAAAAGTGCAATTTTAAAAAGTTGAGGGGCCGAACTGTAATCAAAAGTTGAAAATCCGAATCTGATTTTAAGCAGAAAACTTATTTTTTTTTGTCATATATAGTAGTGACTAAAAAGTAAGAATCACAAGTAGTTATTATTAGAAAAAGTGTTTTAAGAATAAGAAAGAAATACGTAAAAGTTGTTTGCTTGTTTCTTGCTCTATGTGAAATATTTACGTGGTTTTCGATCGTGCCGAGCCTTGACCCTAGGGTAGATGTGACTGGTTTCATTTATTGTTTGATTTTCACTGGGCCTGCGAGCCTTATGTTGTTTTTGGGCCACTTTGAGCTTTCGTAATAGAATAGGGCTTTACTGCTTTATTAGTTTAGGGTGGAGTCCCGTTACAAGCAAGGTGGGAGCCCAAGAAGAGTTGAAGGCCATGTATGCATGGTTGTTTATGTAATAGCCTAGGTCTTTTGAGAACCATTTAGATTGACCAATTAGGTCAACATCATGGCTCGATGATGGCCCACATAGGAGGCTCCCGGTCGAAAACATATATTGGTAGTATGCATGCTAGGCTTGTATGACTTTTATTTTATTTTCGATTTATATTTAGCTTGTATGAGATGCGCGCTAGAATCTAGATCGTAAGTAAAAGATAAAGCATAATTTATACGGTGAGATCTCGAGGAGAGTTAGTATAACTTTCAAACCCGAAATTTCCCTCTCAAATTAAATATTAAGTCATATTGGGTACATTTAAAACGAAGTCTGGCACCCGAGTTGAAGAAAGAGACAATACGTGAAATTTCTGGATTCTTGTTTTTAACTAAACTCGACAAGGGTGAGGACTGGTCGGGATGTGAATATCGACCGATAACTAGTTACGGAGAATTCACGACCGGGCCCGTTGCTTATCATGATTGATGGGTTATACTTAAACGATTAGTAACACTTATGATGTAGCAGTGCTAGATGAGTGCGAAAACCGAGGCAAAATAGCTTGAAAGTTGTGTAGTGACACAACTGGTAAAAGTATACCTACTTGGAGAATTAATTGTATGGCCATGAGACGTGGGTGCAATTAATTGTTGCTGGGACGTCAAGACCTACTAGGAGATTAGATTTCCTTAGCAATCAAAGGGGTGATTGTTTCGACAAAATAGTGGGAGAACTTTTTCGAAACCCAGACCAAAATTCGTTAATTATAAATATTAAGCATAGATCAGTTAGCTAAATGTTGTCTTCTTTCCATTTGTAGATATTAAAGAACAATGTCTAAGAATCCATTATCTGTCATACTCGATGGCAATAAACTAAATAGCTCAAACGTTGCCGATTGGCTGAGAAATCTAAGGATAGTCCTCGACTTCGAGCGACGGATCTATGTACTCGACACACCTATGCCTGCTGCACCCGCAGCATGAGCTACTAAGGAACAACGAACCGCTCATGCCAAAAGGGTTGATGATGATCTTCAGGTTCGCTGCCTCATGCTAGCTTCTATGTCGAATGAGTTGCAGAAACATCATGATGAAATACCGCTTGCTAGAGATATAATTCTTCACCTCCAACAGATGTTTGGAGAAAGGTCATGTACCGAAAGGTTCGCGGCCACTAAGGAGTTGTTTAAACTCAAGATGGCTGAAGGAAGCAGTTTCAAGGATCATTGTCTACATTTTATCAACCTAGATGAAAAACTAGGGCGATTGGACGTGGAATTGCATGCTGATCTTAGCACTGACCTCCTTCTCCATATGCTGCCTCGCTCGTTTGACCAGTTCGTGTTGAACTTCAACATGGAGGACAGAAACCTCGCTCTTTACAAACTAACCAATCTGTTGGTTACGGCAGAATCCACTCTCAAGAAAGAGAAACCCGTGATGATTGCACACCAATCGAAGGCTGCAAAGCCCAAGAGAGGTAAGAAGAAGAAGAAAGTGTTCTCTTCCATAGCAGTCACCAAGGTGGTCGAAAAGAAGCACAAAAGCCCAGACGAATGAATGCTTCCACTGCAAGAAAGCAGGGCACTTGAAAATGAATTGCTTAGATTACTTGAAACTAGTAGCCAAAGGTATTTTCTTGGTTGAAATTAATATTTCTATTGACTGTGCATCATGGGTGTTAGGCACCGCAGCAGGTTCTCATATCTGCAATGATTTGCTGGTGATGGGAGCAGTAAGAAACCTGAAGCCCAGGGATAGAATCCTACGTTTTGATAACGGAGCAAGAGTTGCTGCTGAGGCTATATGAGACGTGGAGTTAGTTATAGGGAATTTTACGTTTAAGAGACTGTTTGTACGTACCAACAATAATAAAGAACATTATTTCTATCCTTTATTAGACAATGATGGTTTTAATTTTCCATTGAGAATGGATCTTTATGCATAATTAAAAGTGGTATAACTTATGCTCGTGGTACTTTGATGGATGGTCTATATTCCTTTGATCCTATAAACTCCAACGTCATGCACATTCAATCTAGAAAAATAAAATATGATAATCACACTCGACAATTTAGGCACGCTAGACTTGGACATATTTTCAAGAGTAGGATTCAAAAGTTGGTTTCTTCTAAGGATCATGAAATACAGAACTTAGATGAATTCCGGACTTGCGAATTTTGTCTCAAAGGAAAGATGACCAAATCACCCTTCACAGGAATCCCGAGCGAACCAAGCAGACACTGGATTTAATCCATACTGACGTTTGTGGACCATTGAGTGTTAGTGCGAGAGAAGGATTCTCCTACTTCGTACATTCACCGATGACTTTAGTCATTATTGATATGTGTATCTTATGAAACACAAATCCAAACTTTTGAGAAATTCAAGGAGTTTCGAATGGAAGTGGAGAACCAACTTGGACATAGTAAAGCACTTAGATCTGATAGAGGTGGCGAGTACTTAAGCCAAGAATTCCTCGAATATTTGAACTGAAAGAGAATGGAATTCTCGCACAGCGAACTCCACCCCCCAACTCAATGGAGTGCCTAAAAGGTGGAATCGGACATTGTTAGACATGGTTCATTCCATGATGAGCTTTGCTGACCTTCCCTTTTTGTTTTAGGGCTCAACCCTATTAACTGCTTCGAAGATACTAAACATAGTACCTTCAAAGTCAATGCCAACAACGCCGCACCAAGTATGGTATGGTAAAGCACCCGTATATTTGTATCTACGAGTTAGGGGATCTCTTGCCTATGTGAAGAACAAGAAAGGAAATAAACTTGATAGTAGATCTAGTTTGTGCAAATTTATGGGGTATCCAAAGGAATCCATTGGATACTTGTTCTACGATCCTAAAGTATGTAATACGTTCGTGTCTAGGAAAAAATCCCACTTCTTAGAGGATGATTTCCTCACTAACAGAAATGGGAAAATCGTAGAACTTGATGAAGTCCAAGAATCGGACCCATCCCCACAAACAGTTGGAGCTGACCCTGAATTCACTAAACCTACTAGTACACCTATTCTTCGAAGGTCCGATCGAATTCGTAAGGAACCAGAGAGATTTGGTTTCATTCACGGAAACGAGAAGTTGGACAGTGATCCAAGGATTTTTGAAGAAGCTGTGTCAGACATAGATTCGGGTGCATGGATCGAAGCCATGCAATCCGAAATGGATTCCATGCATTCCAAAAAGGTTTGGACCTTGGTCGATCCACCTAAAGGAACTATCCCAGTAGGATGCAAATGGATCTTCAAGCGTAAGCATGGAATGAATGGAGAGGTATTAACTCATAAAGCTAGCTTAGTGGCGAAAGTTTATTCTCAAAGGCCTGGAATAGACTATGAGGAAACCTTCTCTTCCTCAGCGACGTAGAAATCCATTCAGATACTCTTAGCCATAGCCGCGTGGTATGACTACGAGATACGATAAATGGACGTACCGCCTTTCTCAATGGAGACATTGACAAGGAGATCTTTATGCAACAACCCGAAGGGTTTGCGTCCAAAGGAAGCGAGCACAAAATGTGCAAACTTCAAAGGTCAATTTATGGCCTAAAATAGGCGTCCCGAACCTGGAACATACGATTTAATGAGACAGTCAAAGCTTTTGGCTTCATCAAAAACGTATTTGAACCTTGTGTGTACAAGAAGAATAGTGTGAGTTTTGTACAATTCATAGTTTTATACGTTGATGACATTCTGTTGATCGGGGACGATATCGGAATGTTAACGCAGACAAAAGCGTGGTTATCCGTGCAGTTCTCCATGAAAGATATGGGAGACGCATCTTACGTATAAGGGATACATATCTATAGGGATAGATCGAAGAAGATGTTGGGTCTTTCCAAATCTCAGTACATCAACACAATTTTGAAGAGATTCAAATTGGAAAAATCCAAGAGATGATTGTTTCTAATGAGACATGGTATCTCTCTTTCTAAGTCAATGTGCCCTACAACTTATTAAGAAATGATGAGAATGTCTCTCATACCTTATGTCTCTGCTATAGGGAGCATAATGTATGCGATGTTGTGTACTAGACCAGACGTAGCACAAGCTCTAAATGTAACAAGCCGCTATCAGTCAAATCCAGGCGAAGAGCACTGGGCCGCCGTAAAAGCAATCCCTAAGTACCTGCGAAGGACTAAGGATTTTTTCTTGGTCTACGGTGGTAGTGGAGAACTGAAACTTGAAGGATTCATTGATTCGAGTTTCTAGTCTGACGTGGATGATTACAAATCCAATTCTGAATACATATTCCGCCTCAATGGGGCAGCGGTGAGTTGGAAAAGCTCTAAATAGTCTACCACTGCCGACTCAACCACTGAAGAAGAATATATTGCAAAATCAGATTCAGCGAAGAAGAGTGTTTGGATGAAAAACTTCATCCAAGAGCTGGATGTAGTTCCTAGCATTGCTGAACCTGTAGTAGTTTTCTGTGACAACAACGAGGCGATAGCTCAAATGAAGGAGCCGAGATCACACCACCAATCCAAGCACGTGATGAGGAAATACCACGTGATCAGGGAGATCATTGGTAGAGGAGACATACACATGGAACATGTTAACTCAGAAGACAACATAGCTGACCCACTAACTAAGGCTCTTTCGCAAAAGACGTTCTAGGGACATATGGATAAGATGGGTCTTAGAAACGTTTGTGAATGGCTTTAGGGCAAATGGGAGATTGATAGGATAGTGCCCAGCAAGCCGATTCACTTTAGCTTGTAATAGTAGATAATTATTACATGAGATAAAGTTGACCATATAATAAAGTGCATATTTTAATCGTAATTGAATAGTTCCTTCATTTATTACATTAAATGCCAGCCATACAGTTCGCTTGCCGGACACTATTTCTATCGCAATGGACAACTTCATCTCTCGTAAATACATTTAAGCAATTGGATGAAATTCTTAGATCACATTTGACTATGGGACGATTCACTTCGGTATTGAGTGCAATCATGAAACAGTCTCTAAGGTCGTGATCTTAAAAGACGTTCCAAGTCATAGATTCTGAAACGAGACAAAGTATCATAGGAATCGTCAAGACTTGTATGAATATGCCTGATTCACATGAAGTGAATTTGTAGAGTTTCATGAACAAGACATTTTGATGTCAGTGCATATGAGTAGTTGGTTCGATAGGGGATCGAACGCATCGAACGATCCGAACAGAGAAACCCATTGTGGAAGCGTATGACGCATATCCGTGATGGAAGTTTCTCAAGACTTATAAAGGTGTATGCTTTAGTCCTTAGACTTGAGATGGTAGGTCGAATTCGGTACATGAGTGTGCGTACTTTGATCTAGGTACAGGTCACGTACCCCGATCATAATGTGCCTAGGTTGGGTGCGTATAGTTGTGTACGCGAGTGGTTAGTACCAATATGGAATCTACCGACTCATATCATGGATGATGGAATTTCCTATACCATTCTTAGATAATATATCCGAGGAATCTGCGGCTGCAGTCGGTGACGAATATGGAAAGAGGTTTCCAAATTTAGAAGTCACACTGGATTATTATCCTGAATTAGAAATTATAGTTATCGATAAAATTAAAGGTGCCGATCAATTTACACACCCTAAGTCTTGGCCATGAAATTAAGTCGATAGAAGGACCGTATGTACATGGCAATTATAAGAGGTGAGGTTCACAAATATCAATTCACCTGAAGTTGGGCTTCATGGGCATGTGGCTAGACATTGACCATGAAGTGTAGGTACTCCTGAATTGATAAGGGAGATTAATTCTAGAGTGGTCAATTAACTGCTCGCAAATTAAATCACGAAGAGTTTGTGGGCCTGCTGCTAATTGATGGTGAACCTAGAGGGTCACACACAATACAGTTGGACAGTGACAGTCATAAAAAGAAATAATTGATTTAGGGTAGTTAAATCTATAAATGAATTAAAGTGTTAATTCAATTGGAAGATTGATTAATTATATAATTAATTAAAGTATTAATTTATTAAGAGAGATATTAATTTATTAATTAATATGGGCTAGTTTATTTAATAAGTTAATTAAATGAACTTGCAAGATATGGGCCTTTAATTAAAAGCCCAAAAGAAGTCTTGCGGATTAAGTGGGAGGCTATAAAATGAGTCTGTGCAGGACTTTAAAACCTACTCTTGCTAATCGAATTATTGAACTCAAAGAACCTTAGCTGCCCCTAACCCTAGCCGTCCCTAGTCCTGCGCCGCCACTCCTGTGCGCCGCCCCTCTCTTCTGTTCTTCCATTGCTGGATCTTGTTCTACAAGTAGATCCAACTATTCCTCCATTGGCAGCCTTCAAGATCAAGTTCGTAGCTTGCGACATGAAGGTGTCCCTACAATCCAACTGGTGTGGATATGCTCTGGAGGTGAGACACTTGGATCACTACCTGTGAATCTAGAAGAAAGCCGGAGGTTACCACCACAGTTGGATGAAGATGAAGATAGAAGTACAAGGAATTTAATAGTTAAAGGGACGTTTTGATGATTTCCAAAACATCAAGATCAGCTAAGTAAGGAATGCTTAGTGAAATCCCGTGGAAGAATTTTGACTAACTTAAAGACAAATCAGACAAGTCAAAATTCCACCTGGTCCGAAAGACTACTGATCTGTTGTTGAAGGAAGAAATCAATTTGGTGAAAATCAGCCGACTCAAATGCGATGGGTTCTAATTGAGATCAGCTCAGTGCTTCATCATACGAGATAACTTAATCAGCAAAGTGAAGAAGATCATGAAGTCTCCTCAACGGTAATAAATGCACTTGGAGTAATAAATGCTGAAGAAGGAGGGTATTTATGGCAAATGATTGAAAAAATCCTCGTATCAGCTTCGTTCATTAAATGCTGCAGACAAGAAGTACAGCAGACTGTACTGTAGCAGTCGCATATAGCCGTTTTTAGAGATTGGGGACCAGTACTCGAGGATTTGAATCTTGTCTTTCTTCAACGGACATTTTTCAAGCTGAGAGTATAAGTAGTTCAAGAGTTTGAGGGAAGAAAAAGCTGCAACAATACATTTTTTGAGAGAAACTTTCGAAGCAAAATTCTTCTAAGTCTCAAGAACTCACGAACAACTCACTCACCAGCTTAGTCATTTGTTGATGAAAGCCGAAGTTGAAGAACAAAGAAAAACCCACAAATCTGAGTGATTTATGTTAGGGAGTGTTGCGAAGAATTTTATCAATTTTCAAAAGAGCATATTTTTTAAAATGGATTGTAACAGCCATGTTTCCCACATTTGCGGTATGAGTTTTGAAGACTGGAAGATTCGAATGGAGAACTTCCTAGCTGCCTACAACGGTAACATGTTTACATGTATCACTAAAGGTCCATTCAAATTCACCAAGACAATCAAGGTCGATGAAGTAGATATCGTGGTGGATAAAGATATTCAAGAGATGACAGCTGAAGAAATCAAGCTGTTCAATCTTGACAAAGTTGGTCGTTTCATCATGACCAAAGCCCTGGACAATGACAGATTTGACAAAGTCAAGCATTGCAAGACTGCAAAGGAAATGTGGGACAAGCTGTGACATGAGTGAAGAAAACGATGCCATAAAGGAGCACCAGCTGAGTGTTGCTTTAGAAAAGTTAGATAACTGCAAGATGGAGTCTACGGAAACCATTGATCAGATTGATACAAGGTTTACAAGGACGCTGAATGAAGATCTTAAGCTGGGAAAGACCTTCATTGACAAAGATATCACTATCAGAGTACTGAAGGCTCTGCCTCCGAAGTTCAATATGAAGGTGACAGCCATGGAACAATCAAGAGATTTGGAAAAAATCTCTCTTACTGAGCTGTTCTCCGTACTCAAGGCATACGAGTATAAACTGTCAAGAATGGGTATTGAAGAAACCTCAACTTCAGGCCCCACTGCTGCCCTAGTTGCTGGTGAAAATCCAAGAAGAATAGCTCATAAAAGCAAATAAGTGGACTCATCATATAAAGCCACACTACTCAACAAGAAGGAGTACACTGCTGGAGACGTTGCATTGCTAATAACAATTTCAAGAAGTTCTACAAGAGAAAAATGAAGAACAAATTCAACAATGCTTCTACTTCTAACCCTACTTTTTCTTCTCATCATAAAGATGCTTATAAATCCAAACTAATGTGTTACAACTGCAGAATATTGGGACACTTCATCAGAGACTGCCCCTATCCTCAAGCTGAAAATACACTGAAGGAGATAAGAGAATCAGAAAGGAAAGAAAACATCAAAAAGGCAAAGTGCTGATGGCTGAAGTAGAAAAGTTTGTGCTATATACTCATCTGATTCTGACTCAGATACTTCTGAAGAAGAGTCTACTGAAGATGAGAACCCTGCTCTTATCTGCCTTATGTCAAAAGAATCTGATGACTCTGAGGATGAGGTAATTCCTCTAGAAAATGAACTATTTAATTCATTTAAGCAAATGGTAGTCAATAATACAAGTCTTGTTGATGCATTTTGAAAGCTTAAGGAAGAGATGATATTGCTAAGGGAGCAAAACAGTTCACTGAAACTTAAGGTTGAAAAACTAAAAGAATCAGTTGAATACAAACAGCTTGAGCAGAAGAATAAATCTCTGAAAGCTGAATGTGAAATATATAAGGATAAATCATGGAACTTGAAAATGTTATTGAGTCTCATGATAAATCATCTGTTACATCCACTCATATGTCTAGTAAACAGAAGATAGTAAGGTCATTTTGTATGTTCAGACTACTAAACCTGCTTTACCTGAGAAAGGATTAAAGGAGAAGAAAGCTCGTAAGGCTAAGAAGAGCAAAGATCCAAAATCAGATAAACAGACTGGTAAAACTAAACTGCAGAGTCCTAGGAAGTCTGTTGATAATAGCAAAACCAATCAGACTAGTAATAAAACTAAGTTGTTTGTTAAGGAGCAAGCATCTAGTAAACCAAAGAAGCATAAGAATAAGAAAAATCAAAATACTTGGTATGGAAATGAGTCATCATATTATGTGCAACCTGCTGCATATCCACCTCTATATCATGCACCTCAATTTTCAACTTACTATGCACCTTACCCTGCTCATCCAATGCATGTATACCCTACTTATCATGCCCCTTATTCTGCTTATGAACATCATCTTTATCATACCGATTATCAACATAACACATCTGCTGAATATGATGAAGATAAACATGTTCATGCTCCTATCAAATCTCAGAAGCCTAAGAAGCCCAAGACCTCAACATCTTGGGTTGTCAAGGGTGGAACTAATCCTCCAGGACCCTCTCAATAAAGGGTACCTAAAACAACTTTTATTTGTTTTGTATGTTAGGATTAGGAGTATGAGTAAAGTAGAGAAAATATGGTATTTGGACAGTGGATGTTCAAGATACATGAGCTGACTAGTGTTGTTGCTGTGGACGGTCCTAATGTAACATTTGGAGACAGCAAAGAAGGCAAGATTGCGGCGTGTGGAAAGATAATCAAAGGCAACATTGAGATATCAGACGTCTCATATGTTAAAGGCCTCAAATTCCATTTTCTGAGCATGAGGCAATTTTGTGACAAAGGATTTTCAGTTATCTTCTCATCAGATAAGTGCTACGTTGAACAGATTGGTACAAATAAACGACAAGGGAATGTCTACATAGTTGACTGGAATTATGTGGACCAGAGTTCAAATGTTTGTTTGGTGGCATCTACACCAACTGAAGTTAGTTGGCCATGGCACAAAAAGGATGAATCATGTGAATTCAAGACCATAAATAGACTAATCAAGAATGATCTCATAGAAGGAATTCCAAAAACAGTTATGAGCAAATACAAGCTCTGTGACGCCTGTCAGATGGGTAAACAAATCAAGTCATCTTTCAAGAGCAAGAAGCACCAATCCCCTTCAAGGATTTTGGAGCTGCTACATATGGACTTATTTGGACACATTGATCCAATCTGCAATGGTGGAAATAAATATTGCCTAGCTGTTGTGGATGACTATTCAAGATACACTTGGGTGATTTTCATGAAGAAGAAAAGTGAAACCAAGGAGCATCTTAATAATTTGATGGAGTTGATCCAAAATGAGAAAATCATGAAGACATTAAAGATCAGATAAGATAGAGGGACGGAGTTCACAAACTCAATTGTTGAAGAATATTGTAACATTAGAGGCATCAATCTTGAGTACTCTGCTGCCATAACCCCTCAACAAAATGGAGTTGCTGAAAGGAGAAATAGAACTCTAGAGGATGCTACCAGAATTATGATAGCTGAAGCAAAGCTGCCCCAAAGATTCTTGGTAGAAGCCACAAATACAGCCTGCTTCACCCAGAACAGATGCATGATCAACAAAAATCAAAACAAGACTCCATATGATGTTTGGAACAACCGAAAGCCAAATATTTATTACTTTAAAATTTTTGGTTGTAAATGTTTTGTGTTAAATAATGGAAAAAATCACCTTACTGCTTTTGGAAAAAAGGCTGATGAAGCTATTTTTGTAGGATACTCTACCGTTAGTAAAGCTTACAAAGTCTTTAACAAAAGAACTTTACTTGTAGAAGAATCTATTCAAGTAGTATCTGATGAACCAAACCAATCTTCTGAAAAGAATCAAAGTACTAATCCAAATATGTCTACTGCCCGATCTCAACTCAACGGCAAACTCAAATGGTGTTCAAAATAAGCCAGCTACTTGTCAAACAGACGAGTTGCAAACAGCTGATAGACCAGAGACTGTTCAACAGACTACTAATGTTCAACAAACTATTACTAGAACTCGAATAGTGGTTTTGCAAGATCAATTCAGAGAACAACATTCAGATTTGCAACCTGGTCTTAGATGGCTCAAGAATCTCCCACCAGAATTAGTAATTGGTGATCCTTTGGATAGAGTGAAGACTAGAAGAGCTGTTGCAAATGATGCAATATTTGTCAGCTTCCTAAGCCTAAACAAATTGAAGAAGCTCTTAGTGATTCTAACTGGATTGAAGCTATGCAAGAAGAGCTGAATAAATTTGAGAGGAATGAAGTCTGGTACTTAGTTCCTAGACCAAGTCATGAAAGAGTAATTGGCACTAAGTGGGTATTCAGGAACAAAATGAATGAAGATGGTGTTGTCACCAGAAACAAAGCAAGACTAGTGGCCAAGGGTTATTGCCAAGAAAAAGGCATTGACTTTGATGAAACTTTTGCACCAATAGCAAGACTAAAAGCAATCAGATTGTTTCTTGCCTATGCAGCTCATAAGAACTTCACTTTCTATCCAATGGATGCGAAGTATGCTTTTCTCAATGGAGAATTGCAAGAAGAAGTATATGTTGAACAACCACCTGTATTTAATCATACAAAGAAGAAGACAAGGTGTATCGTCTGAAGAAAGCTCTCTATGGACTGAAACAGGCTCCAATAGCATGGTATGATACTTTATCTGATTTTCTTTTAATCAAAGGATTTCAAAAAGGTAAAATAGATAAAGCCTTGTTCACTATTGATTGGGAGGATCATATATTACTTGTGCAAATATATGTAGGCGATATTATTTTCAGTTTAACTAACCAACAGATGTGTGACAAGTTCTCCAAGATGATGCATAACAAATTTGAAATGAGCATGATGGGTGAACTTAATTATTTTCTTGATTTGCAAGTTAGATAGTTGCCTGATGGAATATTCATTAACCAAGCTAAATAAACAAAAGACCTGTTCAAGAAATTTGGTATAGAAACTAGCTCTACTGTTAAGGTTCCTATGTCTACTGGACTTCGCTTGGATAAAGATGAAGAAGACAAATCAGTGGATATAACCAAGTACAGAGGCATAATAGGGTCACTGTTATATCTAACAGCAAGCAGACCTGATATTATGTATTATGTTGGTGTTTGTGCGAGATATCAATCAAGTCCTAAAGAATCTCATTTCCTAGCTGCCAAGAGGATACTCAGATACCTTAAAGGCACTCAAGAATTGGGATTGTGGTACCCTAGAGAATCTGGATTTGAACTTATAGGTTATTCTGATTCTGACCTTGCTGACTGCAAGATTGATAGGAAGAGTACTACTGGTGCCTGTCAATCTTTAGGTAGTCATCTGATCTCATGAATGAGTAAGAAACAGACTTCAGTATCTATCTCTCCTGCTGAAGCTGAATACATTGCTGCTGCAGCATGTTGTGCACAAATACTTTTGTTGAAGCATCAACTAGAAGATTACAACATAAGGATCAGTGGAATTCCAATCTACTGTGATAATACAAGTGTGATGGGGGCTATTTCGCACCCTATGTATTACTCGATTCGGATGAAGAAGTTAAGATCGATCCGACCAATCCAAACAGATCGGGATCCCCTCACGGACCCGGCAAGACGCGGCTCTCTTCGACCAGAAGATGATACTCCGGACCCATGAAGGATAATTGGGCCGAGTCCTATTAGGACTATGATTCCTTGTAAAACTAGGTTAAACATTGTATAAATACCTAGTTAATCATTGTATTGAACAACTACGAAATCCTTCACTTTAAGGATACTCATATATTCTCTGCCTAAGGCATTACAACTGAATAAGAATCAATATTATTCATAGTATTTTGATCTCCAGATTAAAGTGTTATTAGCTTTCTTTGTGGTTTTGCTTCTTGTTCTTAATCACTGCTTTTCTTTGTGTTTGATCCATCCGGAATAAAGTAACGGAGCCCTACTTAATATATACACAAATATCGTAAACCCCACCGATATTACAAATTCACTGATATACAATTAACCCGACGAAAACCGGTTAAATCAGTTGGCGCCCACCGAGGGGCTAGGTTAATTATTCGAATCGACACATGGCTCGCCCAAGGAAAAGCGCTCGCGTCGGAGCGAGAAGCAATACGACCACAGATCACAACACATCTGAAGATCCACAAGACAACAACGATAACAACAATCCAAACACCAATGAAAACCTCCCAGATACCCGTTCCCGTCAGCAGGAACACCAAGGAGGTCTTACCGGTACAATACCGGAGGAACCCGAAGTCCCCGAAATACGCGTTCCTCTCCCTGGCGCTCAGGAAAAATTGAAACAAATAGCGATGCTCTTCAAATCGCTCTCTCCAGAAGAATTGCTAGTTTTAGACCAAATTCCTCAAAACGTTACGGCTCCCGGGGCAGCTCCCGTTCCAGGAGTGCCAAGGCCGAATGAACGGACCTCTCAACAAGCTGACAGCCCAGCAAGTGAGAGACGCTCGCTACACAGCCCACAGCAGATAAATTCTAAACCATCCGACATCCGTCCCCAAAGAAGAACTGGTCGAAGAGTACCACAAGCAGTTCGCAGCGGATCGAAGGAACGAACAATCATTCCAATCGAAGATGATATAGATGATACGATCCCCCATCGACCGAGAGCGACTCGATTCTCAGAACGAGAAATTGAAAGGATGGTACAAGAGCGACTCGAACAACGATTACGATCTGCACAAAACCCCTGGGCCCGGACTACAGAACTCCAGGAAAGCCTTGCGGCTTGCTCTCCTTTCTGCAGGGAAATTAAAGAAGCACAGTCCGCGGGACAGGTCCCGGGAAGACTACCCCGATATGATGGAACCACCGACCCGGACGATTATATCTTTAGCTTTACAAACATAATGAATTTGTATGCTCACTCCGCCGAATTCACCGCAAAGCTAATGGTAACAACATTCGAAGGACTCGCGCTGGATTGGTTCGCCAAACAGCCGGCCAACTCTATATTCAGTTTCCGGGAATTATGCAATAAACTAATACAACAATTTGCCAGTCAGAGGAGGCAAAAACTTCCGATGAGCTACCTAGGAACCATACATCAACAAGAGGGAGAAACCCTAAGAAATTGGTTGGCAAGGTTCAACGTAGAATTACTCAAAATCGACTCACCGAATATCGATTATATAATTTCTATCCTCTTCGACCTCACTAAAAATAGGCAGTTCGGAAACGCCCTCAGTCGAAAACAACCAAGAACATTTGCCGACATTATGAGCTTGGCTTCTAAGTATATGACCCAAGAAGAGATGAATTCCTTTAAGGATAAAAACAAAAACAAAGCCACCACCTCAAGCTCCAAACGGCACGATAGGTTTACTACCCAAAAAGCTTCGGACTACGAGCGATCTTCCAGGAGAGGTAATGTTTTCCACCGACTGGAATACAACAAAGCCGATCATGACAGACAACCTAATTTCTACCAAAGACCAAGAAACCATGATCAACCAATAAGAAGCAGGGTGAATCAAGTAGAACACCCAAAGTTAAATATTCCAATGGAAGAAATATTGGAAGTCCTAGAAAGAAATAACTGGATTCCCGAAGCAAGGAAAATCGCGCAACCAAGACCAGGCTCTCGAAACTACGATCAGTACTGCAAATATCATAGGGCACATGGACATCGAACGGAGAATTGTTTTCACCTTAAAAGAGAAGTTGAGAAACTTATCGAGCAAGGAAAACTCGACGAATACATAGAGCGAGATAATCATAGAAGGGAAAGAAGTAGAAGCCCTCGGAATGTTGATCGAAGGAGAAATTCTCGTCAAAGGTCACCCGAACGCCGACCTATTCCGGAATCAAAGGGATTGACAGCCAGTAGGGGGCTTAGTAGCACGGTCGGAATAAGAAGGAATAGGTTTCTCCTTCGATCAACATTACTTCCGAGATAAGCCATTTTATTTTGAGCCGTCACCATATACTTCCGAGAAGAGTGCGGATGCACGTAATATAGGTGGGAACTCAGTCGTCATAGCATCTACAATTCCCGATTTGAGAGGAGTTGGCACTATGAGTTGCCTGAATTCTGCCACTGCCGGACCTCTTCGAGCTCTGTTTTCCCCGGATACTTCCATTCTTTCATCGGTCGGCTATAGCCAACACTCTTGGAATCGAATTCAGGGTGTCCAGGAGTATGAGAAGCTCCTAAGTCGAAAAAGAAATGCAGAACATCCCGGGCCCTCAAGGAGGGTGAAACCTTTCGGCGTGAGTTCTAATTCCGTTCCATGTCGAGAAGGTAGGTCCGAGCCCGATGTGGTGGATTTTATGGATGAGCACTTCCGTGGTAGCAGGACTGCCGAATATCCTGAAGATGGTACCATCCTAACCGATCTAGATTCAGGTGGTGAGAACGAATTTGACAAAGCCACTAGGATCTACATGGCTGGTCGGTTTAAACGGGATATCCTGCTTCAGTCCGTTAAAGGGGATTTTGAGGTTTTGAGTGATTTCTCCAGGACGTATCACGAGGTAAATACTTGTCTTTTGACCAACTGTTCTTTCCTTAGTGCCCTTAACATTTTTGTGCTATTTCTTCTTACTTTTTAGATCGGAGATCTGTTCGCCACCCAAACATATCGCTTAGCTTTGCTGGAACAAGAGTCGCAGGATGCTCACGATGCATATGCGCAAATTTTCGTCGATAATCAAACTCTTCGATCTCAGTTAGCAGAAAGTCAACAAGAATTAACTCAAATAAAGAAGGAGCTTGAAAAAGCTACTAAGAAACGTTCCTCGTCCGTGGAGGAAGACTTACTGGCGTCTGTTAAAGAGAGGAGTGCCCTTGAGGAAGAGCTGAAGAAGATCAAGGCCGAACTTGAGCTAGCCAAGCAGGATTCCGAGCGTGCGTACGCCCAAGGTCGAGATGAGGCTGTGATTCCAGCCATACGAGAATTCTTGGAATCTCCTGTCTTAGATCCCTTAATCCAAAGGAAAATGGGAGGGATTCTCCAAACGATCTTCTATAAAGGGGTTCAACAATTGGTTTCAGCCGAGAGAATTCCAGACAATATGGACGAATATTATCAGTACATGAACCCATTTAAAAATGCTGAAGGGAAGGACTACAAGGCTTCCTCTTTACCCAAGATGGATATAAAGTGGCAGGATCATCGTTTTGCCCCCTTAGTGGAAGAATATGGCGTTCCAATGCTTAACCCTGACTTGCTCGAGCTTTCTAATGACGATTGCGCTTCTACTTCAGGGAAAAAGGAAAATGTTAGCGTAGAGGATGTATCGGATAAGAAAGATGATCGACCCATTGGCCAGATCGATCCATTAGGCAGTGGCGGTGAAGGTGGGGTCGATCCAAATGCCGAGTTCGAGCATGCCGAAGGGGGTGACTTATAGTTTCATAGTTAGGGGTTGAATGTATACATGTATGTAACCCATTTTTGTAATCGGAGTCGTTTTCCTTTTGGCTTAATTCTTATAACTTGTATATTCAAACCTTGTCAATGTTTAGGCATTACCCGCCTCTCGTAGTTCGATATTTTCTCGTGATCTCTGCTCGGTATTTATTTATTCCAAATGGAATCTTTCTTGACAGTCGCGTCGATTCCATTATTAATAAATATATGATCTAGCGTCTATAAATATCAGAACCTTTTCAAATCTTGTCAGGAAACATTCTCAGAGATCGGAGCTCTTCCTCAACATTTTGTACTTCTCTAATTTCTCAATTCTCTTCGTGTCCATCATGGAAAACATACTGGGCAAACAACTCGACCCCAAGCTGCTGTTTGGTGGCTCGAAAAATAAGAATCCGAGCAAAGAGCAGAAATCTGCCAAAGAGGCCCAACCCTCCTAATCTTCTTCCAAAACTTCTGTGTCTTCCTCGAAAGCTCCTAAAAGGGGAGAAAATAAGAAGGACAAAATCACTTCCTCCAAGCAGACCAAGGGTACTTCCGGCAAATCCATTCTGGATAAAGAGCTCGAGGCTGCGCTCGGGGGTTCCTCCCCGAAAGTGGTTGATTCTCCGAATGAAGATCCCGTCCGAGAAAAAACTCCTACCCCTTCATCGAATAAGAGGCCTTATTCCGATGGGGTCACTCCCATTGAGGCTTTGCAAAATCTTGCTATTGGTAGCAAGTCATCCTCCGATACTTCGACCGTTCCTTCCGCAGGGAATCCCAGCAAAAAATCCAAGTTAGAGATTGGTGGAGGGGCCTCTGCCGAAGCTTTAGGAATTGATAATCCTCCCCCACCCCTCGTTGACTCCGTTCCTCCAAAAGTTACTCCTTCCCTGCTCGAGGAGTTGAAAGATGGATCTCCTTCTAAGGCTGATCCCATGGGTAATTTGTTGCAAGTTAACTTTACTTCCTCGGAAACTAATATGCCCAAAGAGAGAAACACGTCCAAAGAGAGAAACATAGAAGAGTTGTTCGAGTCTGGACAGCATTTCCTTTTTCAGGTGTACTTTTTTTTTTTTTTTTTTTAACGCTGCCGATCCTTTTAACAGGCCGGACAAGATTTTATTGAGCTTAAGACGTTTGCTGAGCGGGAAACGAATCAGCGTGCTGCTATCTCCCTCGAGCTGGAGGAGAAGAAAGTCGAGTTCGACCGTGTCCTCGCAGAGAAGCTTGCTTTAGAGAGGGAGAAGACTGCTAAAGAGCATGGAGAAGAGATCCACAAGCAGCTGAATGACGAGCTCGAAAAACTGAAGAGTCTTCACGAGCAGGAGAAACAAGAGTTCGCTCGTCTAGAAAAGGAGGCCTATGACCGTGGATATAAAGCGGGATGCGAGGCTCGTAATGCCGAGCTTCGAAAGATTTTCCTTGACAATAAATTTCTTTAGAAGATGTCTTTTATTTACCCAGACTTGTAATATGTGATTACGGATGATTTCGAACATTTTATCCTCTATGGTTTGTAATAATCTATTTGTTTCTTGAATTGCATGCTCTTCTATAACTTGGTGCGTTTTTCTGTCCATGCTTTAGTTTGATTTCTTCGTTTGACCTTGTGTTCGCGATTTTCGATCTTCAATTTTGTTGTATCAATTTCGCTTAATTTCCAAAAATAATATCACTTTCTCTTCCCGCCGAAATTCTCGTGGGGCGCGACTATCTTTTAATCTTGACCGTTTCTTCTGTTTTCTGCTATCCGTTGGATTTTTGAGAATAGTGTCTATAAATGAGGCTCTTCGCTTTGCATTCTCATAATATTTTTTCGAAAACAGATTCCTTCGGCCATGCTGATTAAAAGATCTTGTTGCACGACTCAATATTTCGAATTTCGAGTTAGGACTCAATTTGCGTATCATAGTCACGTTTATACCTCGACCTCGACTAGGGTATCTGCAGGCGAACGCTATTTCAACCTTGGGGACCAATAAGCTTTATTGCTGACCATCCACGACCCTATTGGCACATGGTTTTTTTGAGGTTTAGGAAGGCTCTGGCGTTAAGTTTTTCGAGGGTAGGACGCAATTTGTTAGGTTCTTTCTTGAAAACACTATGGGAGGTACTTCAAAGATTGACGTCCTTAAGAAAATATTCCCGTTTTTTCCGGGATAAAGAGGTATTACCATTCTCCTTTTCGAAGAACCGCCATCATAGTCGAAAATTTGTTGGCTTGACAGGTGCCGTCCTATTCGAGTAGGGACATTATCGTCAGCCGAAAATTCCATAGGATCGTCTAGCTATGAAGCTCCTCTCTCGTTCTTGTTCGGATATACAGATTTTTCTTTATCAATGTTCTCATAACTGTAACAAGTACTTAGTATCGAAAGATTGGCCTTATATGTAATCGTAGTTGACGTCTCTGTAACTTGTAATCGATAGATATGTCGGGCTCGGAATATAATAGAAATTTTATCGACTTTTGTGACTGCTTTACTTATCCTTGGGCCAATTATTGATAACGCTTTCTTTATAAGCTGTTTTTTGATTTCTTCATGATTTTCCTCCGATGATTGGAACTGAGACTATATAAGATGAACTCGAGCAGAATGACTTTGACATTTTCTTCACTTTTCTCGAAACGGTTTCTGTATTTTCGGGAATCGTAACGGTCGGCGCATTTACTGCTTTTATCTCAGCCGTTAGTATTATCAAATCTGAGTCGTCGATTGCCTTTTCCTTCCACTATATATAGTTCTGTAGTTACCTTCAAATTTTACATTTCAGTAACATTTCTGATCGGCTCTATGATTGAGATTTTACTCTCTCTGGCCACCATGTTCCGTTTGCTATCTCCGACTGAACTGTTAGAGGTTCTCCTTCGAACTATTTATAAATTTCGCTATCTCCTGATGGCAACTTATTTCGACTAGGGTATCGACAGGCGAAAATAATTACGACTGGGGTACCGGCAAGCGACCAGCTCTCTCTGATTCCTAGTCTTTGAGGCGGGCTCGACTTCCTGTACTCTGATCTCTATCCAGTCGGGATAGTGGGTCAACTGCTGGAGGAGTTTTCCTGCTCTCGATCTATACTTCTTCAAGATATTTCTTGAAGAATGTTGCCTTCGAGATTGCGTGGAGTAATTTCTCTAGGGGTTGCTTCCTCCTTTCTCGATCTGGTCCGGTATGGAGTAATTGTTGAGGAAGTGATAGATGAATGATGGAAGTGTTATCCTAGCCCCGCCTTCCTCCTTTGATTACGGAAATATTCTAGCGTAGGGTTAATTTGTAATAGGGACACATTAGATGTAAAAGTTTCATCTTTGCTCGATTTTCCTTATTATTGTAATCACGAACTCTCTTGTAACCATTTGGAAGATCATCAATGAGACATTATATCCTTTATCATCTTTACTTGTTAATTTGCATAGCTGCTTTCGTATACTGCCATCGAGCATTGATTTCGGCCCCCAAAATTATGAACAAGTGCTATTATTCATCAACTCTGATAAATATTTAGATGATAGATAACAACCGACATCCCGCTATTTTGAATATACCCCGTAGAAGGCTTTTACTCCTTAATCAAATACATAATTATTAAGATATCGAATAGCAGAATTCGGATTGATCTTTGAGTAACAATTTCAATCTGAGGGGCCAAATTTCCCAGTCGGACCAATAATCATGAAGAAAGAAAAAAATCGAAATAGGGTCTTGATCGATCTTTGAATAATACTTTTGACCTAGGGGTCATAGCAACGGCTTTCAGCCTTAGACGAATGAACAATTATGGAGAAATAATAGAACCGAATGCTGGTTGATCTCGGATAATAATTTCGATCTAAGGGGCATAGCAATGGGTTTCACCCTTAGTCGTATTAGAGCAATTTTAGCTCGAGGGTCATAGCAGAGGCTTTCACCCATTTAGTAATTTCGATCTAAGGGGCATAGCAACGGCTTTCACCCTTAGTCGTATCAGAGCAATTTTAGCTCGAGGGTCGTCACCCATTTTTATTTTTTCGATCCAAGGGGCGTTGCAACGGCTTTCACCCTTGGTCGATTTTCGAGGGTCATAGCAACAGCTTTCACCCTTTTATAATAGGAGGTTGAGACAAGTATAGATAGAATAACAGAGATCGATAATATCAGGAAGAGATGAATGAATATGAATATTGATGAGATATATAACTCTGATCGAAATAAATTTTGATGAGAAAATAGTCTTCTGCAATCATGAGAAAAGATAAACCTAGAGAGACAGCCAGTAGTGAATATCCTTAGATTTTAAATAATCCTTATGCCTTTGTCGAGAAAATTCTTTGTCTATAAGTCCCCAATTTCGATAAGTTTGATTTTTTCCAAACGGTCCCTCATTTGCTGAGAATAGCAAGGGTTGACAAATCTAGTCCATTCATTTTGCGAATTGTCTGCCGCCAGCCTCTTTCGTCTTTCACTATAAAAATGGGGAGATCAAACTGTTGAGATTTTCATATTCGTGGTATCAGCATTTTATCTGTCTGATCATGATAACCAAAATTGTTGTTCAATCGATTCAGCTTTTTGAGCTCAGATTTCGAACGATTTTCGAGAGGAACAGTCTTCTAACCCGATCTCGCTTAGAATATCGACAGGCACAAGTAATATCGATTTGGAAGGCCAATAAGCCAGAATTATGAAATTCGCAACTTATAGCGCAAGTCTTTGATTAGGGACCCGATAATCCGGGCGTTCGTCCTTTTGTCTTCGGAAGGTCAAAGGTCCGCGAATTCGAAGGAAACTCTCTACTCGGAGCTAGGTTACTTTCGAGTAGACTATAGGAAATGGAACCGAAAACTTCATAGGATTGTATAATCTGTTAACCAAACAGGACCCTATTTCTCGGGAAACGTATCGGTCAGTTCATTTAATGCGGACATCCTAGCCATTCGTGATCCGCTATCTGGGCCGTTGATTCAAAATCTTATACTATTATAAATAGGTCCCTTTATGTATACGACACTTCTCACTTTTTCTTTTAAGCTTCCTCCGATCACTATGGATCGAGATTTAAATTTGATTTACATTTTCTCCCAGATAAAGGAATTTGAGATAAGACTCAGAACCCTGTTTTTCGATCTCAGCTCCTTTAGCATAGGCTTTTTCGCTTAGAATATCGACAGGAAAAAGAAAAAGAAATCTCACAATGGCAAAAGAAGAAGGACGATATCTCATCTACTCAACCTTCCACTCATCTGGACTCCGTTGATGAAGGAGATTTTGGAGAAATTTCAAGCTGCGAATCTGGTGAAATTCACGGAGCCCATGAGAATATGGTGTACAATGATCAGATTCTGGAGTATTATGGCTCGTCTAGCAAGCCTACTTTTGAGAAGAAAGAAATAAAAGGTAGAGTTGGGGGAGTTGATATCTGTATCACTCTTGCTCTGTTAAATGAGAAGTACGGTATGCCTATGGTAGGAAGAACAGACATTACTACAATGCCCGAGCCCAAGGAAGCTGAATTCTGGAAAATCTGTGCAAGGGAAGGAGAAATCCTTGTTGGGAACATAAAGAAGAATAAGTTGAGAGATGAATATCAGCGGATGGCTGATATGTTCGCCAAAATCATTGAGAATTGCACATTCTCATTTTATAGTGTACCAATGAAGAGATTTCATGCGATGATAGTTGTTCACTGCGAGATGACAGTAAACTTGGCCACCTACGTTTGGTACATCATGGCTGATCATAAAACACGTCTTTGCACATTTCATACACAATATTTGATGGTTGTTGTTGGGTTGAGATGTTGGTGTTGTTGGTTGTTAGAGATTTTCTGGTACATGGATATCCTTTTGGTTGAGGTTTTCTTCATGGAGTCCATTTCAGGGGCTGGTTCTGTGGTGGTGTCATTTACACTTTGGACGCCATTTTGTTGCTTTGTGTACTCAATGGTTGTATGGTGATGGATGTTGGGTTATTTGCTAGTAGTTCATCTCTTCACTCAGGGCTTATAAGTGGATATATGTTGAAGGTTGTTTGAGGAGTTGATACTTATCTTTGACTTTTCGGTGCTAGTGGCTAATTTTTTGATCAGGGCTAAACGGTGACTATATGGTGGAGGCTGATGGAAGAATTGCTATTTTTGCTTAGGTTTCTCTTGCGTTGGTTCCGCCCCTGCGTGGGTATTTTGACATTTTTGTTGGTTTATTTATTTCATACCCTTGCATATGTTTCTCCCGGTTTGTGCGCTTTTTGTTAGATGTGCCCCTGTGTGGGTAGTTTGCCAACATGTTGGCGGTTCACTTTGATTTCTCGCTTCGTTGCCTTTTGGTTCTTTTGTTTTAGGGGTTGGTCTCTTTGTCCCGTACACATTTCCGGGGTTATATAAATTGTGAGTTTCCCCTTACACTATTACATCTTGGCTGATCTCATCAAGAAGGGGAATACCTATCACAGGATATTCCTTAGTCATCTGTTCATGAGTCTTCAATATGGAATTACCAATGGAAAGGTCATTCATCAAGAAAAAGCTATGCACACTTATCTTGCTGTGAAAGAGCAGCCTAAAAGGAAAGAAGCTGATGCACCAAAGAAGACGGCTGCTGCAAAGAAAAGGAAAACAAGTGTATCGATGTCTTCTGTTCAAACAGTTGATCCAGCTGTTGAAGCCAGAATAGAAGAGAATGCAGAGAAACTTGTTGATGATGCTATCATAGCTCAGACAACAAAAGAGATTGAAGAAGTTGCTTATGGTTCTCCATCCAGAACCATTTTTGCTGAAAAACCACAGGAGAATGTTGCGCCAGAACAAGGAGTCAACTGAGAGACTCATCAACTTCAAAGCCAGCTCAAGGAAGAGTGGTTCACACCAGAGCCACTGTTAGAAAAAAGGATGACCTTTGTGTCATCGCCTACTAAGTTATCTGATTTAGTAAGGCAAAATCCTCCATCAGCAGAGAGGCCTACTGGAGCTGAACAAGAGTCTGCTGCCAAAGAGTCAGTTGTTGCATCAACTACTCAACAGACTGTCAAAATCACACAAACAGCTGAGGTTATTCAATGTCAAGATGATCCTGAAGTGCAGATCATCAAACCAGTTGTTGTTGCACCAATTTTAACTGTTGCTCCTGAACCAGCTGCTGCTGCTGCACCAGCTCAGACATCTGCTAAACCAAAGAGGAAAAGGATTGTGAAGATAAGAGTGCCTGCTGCTAAAAAGAAACGAAGGGAGGAAGAAGAGATAAAAAGAAAGGATGCATAAGACTTTCGCAGAGCAGTGGAATTTAGCAAGATTGAAGCTGAAAAGCTGCTCAAAGAAAAAAACTAATTGATGCTGAATTGCAAGCTCAGGAGGATGCTGATGTGGCTAAAGCTCTGCAACTTAGCAAACATGATGCACATGGTCCACGCAGGGCTGGAGGCATCAAAATTGGAGAGACAATGAATGCCAGAAAGATCCTTTGATGAAACTTTTGCACCAGTAGGAAGACTAGAAGAAATCAGATTGTTTCTTGCCTATGATGCTTATAAGAACTTCACTGTCTATCCGATGGATGAGAAGTCTGCCTTTCTCAATGGATAATTGCAAGAAAAAGTATATGTTGAACAACCACCTGGATTTGAATCATACAAAGAAAAAGACAAGGTGTACCGTCTGAAGAAAGCTCTCTATGGACTGAAACAGGCTCCACGAGCATGGTATGATACTTTATCTGGTTTTCTTTAATTCAAAGGATTTCAAAAAGGTAAAATAGATAAACCTTGTTCACTATTGATTGGGAGGATCATTTATTACTTGTGAAAATATATGTAGGCGATATTATTTTCGGTTCAACTAACCAACAGATGTTTGACAAGTTCTCCAAGCTGATGCATGACAAGTTTGAAATGAGCATGATGGGTGAACTTAATTATTTTCTTGATTTGCAAGTTAGACAGTTGCCTGATGGAATATTCATCAACCAAGCTAAATAAACAAAAGATATGTTCAAGAAATTTGGTATAGAAACTAGCTCTACTGTTATTGTTCCTATGTCTACTGGATTTCGCTTGGATAAAGATGAAGATGGCAAATCAGTGGACACAACCAAGTACAGAGGCATAATAGGGTCAATGTTATGTTTAACAGCAAGCAGACCTGATATTATGTATTATGTTGGTGTTTGTGCGAGATATCAATCAAATCCTAAATAATCTCATCTCCTAGCTGCCAAGATGATACTCAGATACCTTAAAGGCACTAAAGAATTGGGATTGTGGTAACCTAGAGAATCTGTATTTGAACTTATAGGTTATTCTGATTCTGACCTTGCTGACTTCAAGATTGATACGAAGAGTACTACTGGCGCCTGTCAATGTTTAGGTAGTCGTCTGATCTCATGGATGAGTAAGAAACAAACTTCAGTATCTATCTCTACTGCTAAAGCTGAATACATTGCTGCTGGAGCATGTTGTGCAAAAATACTTTTGTTGAAGCATCAACAAGAAGATTACAACATAAAGTTCAGTGGAATTCCAATCTACTGTGATAATACATGTGCCATTTCAGTTACTCAGAACACTACAAGTCATTCAAGGACTAAGCATATTGAGATCAAGCATCATTTCATCAAAGATCATGTGGAAAAGGGAAATGTTATAATTGAGTATGTTCATACTGACAATCAGATTGCTGACATCTTCACCAAACCACTAAGTGATGAAAGGTTTTAAACTCTGAGAGCTGAACTAGGACTACTAAATTTGGATGCATAAGCTGATGGGGAACTCATCAAAAGACTTGAGTTTATCAGCTTACTCATCTTTTTATCTTCAAGGTTAACTCTCAACAGACTAGTTAACATATTCTTAAAGTCGGGGGGAACGTGTAAGACTAGCGGTACTTCTGATTAAAAGATGAAATTTGTTGATGACAGTTAGTTGAAGTTGTGTTTTCATCATAAAGGTTCTTAATTCTTGAAGATTGAAGATTAACTTATCTTGTTGGATTGACAAGCAACAGAGGAAGATTACTAGCTATTGGCTTTCACTAGTAATATCTGTTTTCAGAACACTAGTCTGTCAGATAAGTAATAATTTACTCGTCTGATAATTTGTATAAGTGTTTCTCTTAAAACGCTATTTTAAAATTACGCTTTTACAAATAAGACTAGGACGGTTCACATTCCCGCCAGTCATTTAATGCTTTTTGAAATTTGAAACCCGCGTATCTCGCCACACTATTAAGACTGACAGATAACTGATCTAACGGTTCACGTGAAGCACGAAAACCGATGTGCCTTCACTTCTTTAAATTCATATCTGATCATCTTACTGGTCTTTTACGCACCCTCAACATTCAAGAGCACAAAGAGAGAATTTTTTCTTTCAATCTTTCTGCAAATCTACTCTCTTTTCTTAATCTTTTCAGAAATCCCACAATGGCAAAAAAAGAAGGACGATATCTCATCTGCTCAACCTTCCACTCATTTGGACTCCGTTGATGGAGGGGATTCTGGAGAAATTTCAAGCTGTGAATCTGGTGAAATTCACGGAGCCCATGAGAATATGGTGTACAATGATCAGATTCTGGAGTATTATAGCTCGTCTGGCAAGCCTAATTTTGAGAAGAAAAAAATAAAAAGGTAGAGTTGGGGGAGCTGATATATGTATCACTCCTGCTCTGTTAAATGAGAAGTACGGTATGCCTATGGTTGGAAAAACAGACATTACTACGATGCCCGAGCCCAAGGAAGCTAAATTCTGGAAAATCTGTGCAAGGGAAGGAGAAATCCTTGCTGGGAACACAAAGAGCTGAGAGATGAATATCAGCGGACGGCTGATATGTTCGCCAAAATCATTTAGAATTGCACATTCTCACTTGATAGTGTACCAATGAAATGATTTCATGCGATGATAGTTGTTCACTACGAGATGACAGTAAACTGGGCCACCTATCTTTATGTTTGGTTGATCATAAACCATGCGTTTGCACATTCACACACAATATTTGACGGTTATTGTTGGATTGAGGTGTTGGTGTTGTTGGTTGTTAGAGATTCGCTGGTACATGGATATCCTTTTGGTTGAGGTTGCCTTCATGGAGTCCATTTCAGGGGCATGTTCTGTGGTGGTGTCATTTACACTTTGGACGCCGTTTTATTGCTTTGTGTACTCAGTGGTTGTATGGTAATGGATGTTGGGTTATTTGCTAGTAGTTCATGTCTTCTCTCAGGGCTTATAAGTGGATATATGTTGAATGTTGTTTGAGGAGTTGATACTTATCTTTGACTTTTCGGTGCTAGTGGCTCATTTTTTCGTCAGGGCTCAACGGTGACTACATGGTGGAGGCTGATGAAAGAATTACTATTTTTGCTTTTTTTTCTCTTGCGTTGGTTCCGACCCTACGTGGGTATTTTGACATTTTTGTTGGTTTATTTATTTCGCACCCTTACATAGGTTTCTCCCGGTATGTGGGCTTTTTGTTACTTGTGCCCCTGTGTGGGTAGTTTGCCAACATGTTGGCAGTTCACTTTGATTTCTCGCTTTGTTATCTTTTGGTTCTTTTGTTTTAGAGGTTGGTCTTTTTGTCCCGTACACATTTCCCGGGTTATATAAATTGTGAGTTCCCCCTCACATTATTACATCTTGGCTGATCATATCAAGAAGGGGAATACCTATCACAGGATATTCCTTAGTCATTTGTTCATGAGTCTTCAATGTGGAATGACCAATGGAAAGGTCATTCATCAAGCAAAAGCTATGCACGCTTATCTTGCTGTGAAAAAACAGCCTAAAAGGAAAGAAGCTGATGCACCAAAGAAGACGTCTGCTGCAAAGAAAAGGAAAACAAGTGTATCGAAGTCTTCCGTTCAAACAGCTGATCTAGCTGTTGAAGCCAGAACATAAGAGGATGAAGAGAAACTTGCTGCTGATGCTATCATAGCTCAGACAGCAAAAGAGATTGAAGAAGTTGCTTATGGTTCTCCATCCAGAACCATTTCTGCTGAAAAACCACAAGAGAATGTTGTTGCAAGAACAAGGAGTCAACTGAAAGACTCATCAACTTCAAAGCAAGTTCAAGGAAGAGTGGTTCATACCAGAGCCACTGTTAGAAAATGGATGACCTTTGTGTCATCGCCTACTAAGTTAACTGATTTATTAAGGCAAAGTCCTCCATCAGCAGAGAGGCCTACTGGAGCTGAAAAAGAGTCTGCTGCCAAAAAGTCAGTTGTTGCAACAACAACTCAACAAACTGTCAAAATCACTCAAACAGCTGAGGTTAATCAACCTCAAGATGATCCTGAAGTCCAGATCATCAAACCACTTGTAGTTGCACCAATTTTAACTGTTGCTCCTTAACCAGCTGCTGCTGATGAACCAGCTCAGACATCTGCTAAACCAAAGAGGAAGAGGATTGTGAAGATAAGAGTGTCTGCTGCTGAAAAGATACGAAGGGAGGAAGAAGAGATAAAGAAAAAGGATGTGTAAGACTTTCGCAGAGTAGTGGAATTGAGCAAGATTGAAGCTGAAAAACTGCTCAAAGAAAGGAACTAACTGATGCTGAACTGCAAGCTCATGAGGATGCTGATGTGGCTAAAGCTCTGGAACTTAGCAAACATGATGCACATGGTCCACGCAGGGCTGGAGGCATCAAAATTTGAGAGATAATGAACACCAGACAGATCCTTTCTCCGAGCCATAGGGTTGAAAAGAGGCCATTTGGTGTAAAATGGGCCTTAGATATTATTAGATCTAACTCTGTTGCTTTTGACAGATTTGAAGCAACCTAGGCAGAGTTTGACAGACAACTACAGTAGAAAACTCTATTCTCCAGGAAAAGATCAGATACATCATGTGGAGAACTTACAGAGTTAGCAAACCAGTTGAAGATATCCAGTCTTGGAAGGAGTTTGCTGATGAGGAAAAATGGGTACTCCGCTGGCTGCAGATTTCCCCAATCACCAAGGCACTGGATCCAGACCATGTTCGAGATGTCTTCCACGGCTATAAAAGAGGGATTGTGGCCAAGGAAGCAGAAAGAATCAAGAATGCACTCCCACCTAAGAGGAGAAGAAGAGATGATCCTGTCCAGAGAGTTGTGCAAATTGCTATGTACACTGCCTTAGAGAAGTGGGCTGAAAGATCAAGATACTTTCAAGGATCCCCTAGTGATCTCTCCGCTTTAGTAAGTGTGCAAGAAATCACATTTGATTCTGAGGTCCAAAATTTTCAGGAGAAACCAAAAGTGAAGGCACCTGCCCAAGGAACAATGTCTCCTACTACGAGAGTGATCCATCAGAAAACGGTCATATCAGCAGATGGAACTCCTGAAACAGTTAAGGTGGAAGAACAAGCAGTTGTTCAAGATGCTCCAGAACCCATTCAAGCTAAATTTGATGCTATTCTGGCAGATGTTCCTATCCACCATGAAGATCCACCAACCTCATCTTCCGTTCCAACAGCTGACAAGCATTCATCACTTATGGAATCCTTCCAGATGCTGTTAGAACATTCTCTTAGGGAGACGGAAGAGAGAAATCGACTGATGATAAGACAGATGCAAGAAGAGAACACAAGGATGAACATAGATGCTATTGAAAATTTCCCACTGCCACCAGACAACTCCTTGATGCTGACTTAAAATTTGATCAGCTTGAACAAGAATGTTGAAGTTGTGAAGGATGACACAGTTCTTCAAAGGAATGAAGGAGATATTGATGATTTGATAGGCCTATTCACAAAGGTTTCAAATGCAGAAACAAAAAAGAATATTTTGTAGGTTAAGAAAATGAACTCCATTGCCAACAAAGTTCATGATGAAGTCTCTACTCTGCAACTGAATATGGACTCTCTAAATGATCAGGCTGGCATACTAAAATCCACTTTGACTCATCATACTGCTCAACTTGATACTGTGGATGAAAACATCAGAAGACTCTGCATTGCTGTCAACATATCAGCTGTTGAACTCAACCCCACAGATGATGACAAAAAGGGGGAACAAAAATCAGCTACAACAACTACTCAAGTACCTGAACAAAAGGACTCTGCTACTGATCAAGAAAAACCTGCTGAAGAATCAGAGAGACCTATAATTGAAAAAGAAGCTGAAATTAAAGAACAAAAAGCTGGAGTTGAAGAAAATGCTAAGGAAGCTGATGGACAAGAAGCTGCTAAGGAATAAGACAAGGATCAAGAAAAATCTGAAAAAGGAGATTGTTGCTACCAAGGATACACCTGAAGAGCAACTTGATCCATTTGTAATCTACAAAAATCTGGAACGCATCAAGAAAAGGATTGAGGAAGCAGACCGCCTATTAGAGATGGAAGCAGCTAAACAAAATCTGGCTCCTGATGATGTTAATGATGAAGAAGAAGAGAGTTTTGATGAAGATGAGGATGATGAATTTGTAGAAGTGGAAGAATAAGTCAATGATGAATTTGATAATTAGACTTATCGATCTTTGTATCAGTTTATCTTATTTTCTTGTAATCTCATCTGCTTTGAAAACTTTTAACTTGTACTGAAATTCTCATTATATATAAAAGTTCAAGTTTTTATTCCAACAAACTATTTCTATCTCAGATAATTTTTAGGATTAAAACTTTAGTTTAGGTACAAGTACTTAGCTAAAGTTTTGTCATCATCAAAAAAGGGAAAATTGTTGGATGGAGATCAAGATAGAAGTAGAAGGAATTTAAATGTTAAAGGGAGGTTTTGATGATTTCCAAAACATCAAGATCAACTAAGTAAGGAATGCTTAGTGAAATCCCTTAGAAGAATTTTGACTAACTTAAAGACAAATCGGACAAGTCAAAATTCCACCTGGTCCAAAAAACAATTTATCTGCTGCTAAAGGAAGAAATCAGTTTGGTGAAAATCAGCCGACTCAAATCTAATGGGTTCTAATTGAGATCAGATCAGTGCTTCATCAGACGAGAGAGCTTAATCAGCTAAGTGAAGAAGATCAGGAAGTCTCCTCAACGATAATAAATGAACTTGGAGTAATTAATGCTGAAAAAAGAGGGTATTTATGGCAAACGATTGAAGAAATCCTCGTATCAGCTTGGTGCATTAAATGCTGCTGACAAGAAGTACAACATATTATACTATAGCAGTCGCATATAGCTGTTTTCAGAGATTGGGGACCAGTACTCGAGGATTTGAATCTTGTCTTTCTTCAACGGACATTTTTCAAGCTGAGAGTATAAATAGTTCAAGAGTTTGAGAGAAGAAAAAACTACAACAACATATTTTCTAAGAGAAATTTTCGAAGCAAAATTTTTCTAAGTCTCAAGAACTCACGAACAACTCACTCATCAGCTTAGTCATTTGTTGACGAAAGCCGAAGTTGAAGAACAAAGAAAATCCCACAAATCTGAGTGATTTATGTTATAGAGTATTGTGAGGAATTTTATCCATCTTTGTGAGTTACAAAATTCTATAGATTAGGTCATCTTAGTGATTTCCTAGTGCGAACTCGTGACCTCTTCATTTATTGATTGGCGCAAGCAGTGTCTACTGTTAAACTTTGTGTTTTCTAGTATATCCCAAGATCTAAGTGACTAGGAGGAGTGGACTAAAAGATTTATATCCATATAACCTTTATAAACATTCTTTTGTTCATCTTTGCATAAGTTTTCTATCGTATTTCAAAGTTGCATAAGTTTACACTTGAACTAAACTCTTAATGATTTTAATGGAGTTTTAAAATTGGGGATAAAATATTTAAAAGACTGAGTTTACTTGCGAAATACACTTTAAAATATCAGCTGCAAGTTATCTGATTTAAAACTGATTTTGCTGAAATCAGCTAAGCATTTATCTCTTGATTACATTAATTAAATATTTTGTCAAATATTGGGAAATGTTTTCAGCGGGAGGAATTCAATACTTTAGTTTAGTTTTATTTCACCTAAATCTTAGGAGTACACTTACAAACTTATTTGATGTGTAGAATGATTATTTGGCGAATTTGCCTGGTGAAGCATCCAATTCAAAAGAAGGAGAACCGTTTTTCCCGTCACTTAACATCCAGTTGCAGGTATTATTTGGACAACTATTAGAAAAAGTGACTTCCTAGTTTATTATATGTTTCTTGGTTTATTAAATATAATTACTTTGTTTTTATACCAGTAATTTCAGATGTGGGCACAAACACTGTGTGTCAAATAAGGGGACAGTGTACGGATTTGCAGGTCAGGCTTCCTGTGTACGTCCCACGCGTTCTACTCAAAATTCATACACACAAGGGACTAACTATACTGCTGCGCCACCCGATGAATAGACCATTGAACGACTTAATTATGTGGAAAATAAGTTGACATCGGTCTTGGGTTTGGTGGGGACAATGAGGGCACAACATAGAGCTGAACTGGAAATGCAGAGGATGATGTACGTCCAAATGTTGTCTGCAGCAATTCAGAATTGGCGGACACATCTTCACATCCGACACCTAATTTCACAAATCCTGGAGTTTTTTATCATCAGGCGAGTGCGTTTCAGCCTTCCCAGAGGCCCATGGCTAGTATGATGCAACCAGGTATGATGCAATCAGGTATGCTATCTTCTTTCTTTCTGCATATGTCCCAACCAAATACCTTTCCGATGTTTTATAATCTCCCCAGTACCGCTCAGCAACCATCTCAACAATGCCACATTCAAGAGCCCAATGACACTTAAGTTCCGGAAACACATAATGATGATTAGGGATTTGCATTTGTGATCGGATTTTGACGAACTTATTTTGGTACTTTTGTTGGATGTTTAGGGATTTTAACATATTTTGGGTATTTTGAATATTGTTTGATGTTTATTTAGATTGTATTTGATATTTGGAGATTTTTTTATTTCGATGAATGTTGGATTAATGCTTAATTAGAATTTACAATTGTCGTCAATTTCGATTGTGTGGAAATTGATAATTAGTGTAAACACAAATCAAATTAAAGATTCAGATCAATATTGAATTTGTAGAAATTGTTAAAATTTCGACAGAAAAAATCTGTCGAAATATCAAAATTTCGACATAAAATTTTTGTCGAAATTTCAAAATTTCTGTCGAAATCTTGATTTCGACGAGCCTTTCTGCGACGTATTTTTTCTGTCAAAAATTTCGTTGAAATATTGAAATATGTTGAAATTTCTTGTAAAATCTGTCGAAATTTCTGTTGAAATTTTATCTTTTCTAGTAGTGAACTTTGCTGCTCAAACTTTGTGTGCGATCAGCTTAGTAAACTTACTGTTCTCGATCAGCTTAGTCTGCTAACAAACAACTGAAAGGTTTTTAAGTCTAAAATTTTTAGAGGTCTATTTACCCTCCCCCCCCCCCCCCCCTCTCTAGACCTTATCTGACCACTGGGGACGAACAACCACCTTGCTTGTGGTGAGGTAAAATCGTATAACCCCCTTTATTTATGTTTTTGTTGCTTGATTCTACCTTTTCGCATATATAAGATGGATCTATGTATTATGGGACTGATGGGTATCTCGGAAAATTTTTAATTTTCGCACTTTTGTTGTTTTGACAATCGAGATATCCCAACACTTCTTTATTAAGTAAATTTACCACTAAATTTCACAAAACCTTAGAGTGGTCTTAATAATTACACTTAATCTCATGGGTAGTTTGAGTAATTCTCCCAATTATTAATATGAATACATTTAAATTGTGAATATTTTTTAAAATTATACTAAAAATATTTAAAATATAATCAACAAAAGTTTAATAACATAAAATAAGAATACCCATTTAGAATTATTATAAAACAAATTATTATATTTAATTTTACAATACATAAAACAAAGATGCCTATTTTAGTATTACATTAATAAAGTAATAATTTCTTTTACCTACTACTAGACATGCATATTTAAATGTTCAATAAATAAAGAATAAAATTTAATTTTCTAATTATTTTAAAATAGTTGAACTGAAAATATTGAAATATAGATATTTAGATTTAGTAAGAAAAAAAGATTTGAATGGTATTTTGAACAATCTAATTAAAATAAAATGAAAATAGCCATTTAGAATTTTTAATCAAATAAAACTGTAAATTAAAATAAATAAATTAATAAAAATTATGTACTTTATAATATAAGTAAATAAATATATTCATTAAATCTTTTAAGAAGTACAGAACCTATCCCGATTGTCCCCAACCCATCCCAACACCTTCGACCCTCATGCAAGGCGGTGGATCAAATACCTTCAAGGTATTTTGAGCAATTTCTCAAAGTTTGAGAATGATCATGTAATTACAATAAACATAATGGGTTGTTGAGAATATTTTTTAATAAAAATAAAATATAATATTAGAGGTATTTCTTGAATAAAAATTAGTTTTTATGATGATATTTCAAAATGTTGAGTCATGAATTAATATTGTAATAGGATAGATATAATTAGATTAATGCTTAAGGCTATTCAAAACCATTTCCCAAACTTAAATGTTGGTATTTTTGTTTACAATAAACTTGAGGGATAGTTTAAGTAATTTTTTCTTGATATTATTAAGTTAAAGAATTGTCAACCTTCATTGTTTATATCTCATAAGGAAAAAAATATTTGAAACATTTGTCCCAATTAATTTATTTCAGTTGTAATTATTAAAGGCAAGAAAATTGTAGTAATCAAAATACATTATACTTTATTTTGATAATATAAACTAAAATAAATGATTTGAATTTGTGCATAGCACGGGAATAAGCTAGTCTCTAATCTAATTGGGTAGCGAAGATACCAAGATTGTTTTTTCGCATCAAGTTTTCAACTTTAATCAAATCTCCTTTTGGGAATTTGAGTAAAATTTAGGAAATTTAGTGAATTGAAGTGATTAGAGTTATGGATGCTCCAAAACCTGAAGAAATAAGTCATCCCCCAATGGAACAACTTCAAGGATTAGAATATGTACATATATTTATGTACATAGTATATAGTACATAGTAAAGTATTTGAATTAAAATAACACGTATTATAACTTATCGATCCCTCTTCGATCTGTACATGAAAAGAAAAATTAATGGTATTATAATCTTTTTCATTTACATTTTTTATTTTGAGGAATGATAGGTACTTTCATAACTAGCTAGGACTTTTAATTAAGATAGGATTTAAAAAAGTCTTCTATGTTATAAATATTAAAGTTATGGATGTCATTGAAAGGTCACATTGAAGTTACTAAAGTCTAGATTAATTCACATTGAAGAGTTAAAAAGATTGTAACTTAGGACTTTTGGATTTCCCAACTAGTCCTATAAATAGTGATACTTTGTAATGTATTTTTCAATGAATATGAATAAAAATCTTCTCTCCCTACTTTGTTCTTTTTAGTTTATTCTTTACATGTTCATCTTCTAGCTTATTTCGTAACACGTTATCAGCACGAATACCTCCGAAATACTTGATCCAACTTAAGTATTTCCGTAACACATCAGTTTTATAGCAGTAAGAGTACTTTCTATTCTTTATCATTATTTGCTATCTACTCAGTTTTATAGCAGTAAGAGTACTTTCTATTCTTTATCATTATTTGCTATCTACTATGTTTTACTAGAAAATCGAGACTAATTTCATATCTACTTATTCTTAATTTATCATCACTCGTCTGTCTATACTGTGATGGAATAGTGCCCTGCAAGCCAATATATTTAGCTTGTAGTGAAACTATCATTATCATTCTTTAGTATAAATGACTTAATACGCACGTTTATTTATATGTGTATAAGGATAAACAATGGCCAACTTCATCTCTCGCGAATACATTTAAGCGATTGGTTGAAATCCTTAGATTACATTTGACTATGGGACGATTCACTTCAGTACTGAGTGCAATCATGAAACAGTCTCAAAGGTCGTAATCTTAAAACTGTTCCAAGTCATAGATTCCGAAACGAGACGGGGTATCGTAGGAATCGCTAAGACTTGTACGAGTATGCATGATTCACATGGAGTGAATTTGTAGTGTTTCATGAGCAAGGAATTTGAGTCCAGTGCATACGAGTAGGTGGTTCAATGGAAGATTGAACGCATCGAACGACCCGAACAGAGAAACCCATTGTGGAAACGCATGACGCATATCGGTGATGGGATATTTCTCAAGGAATATAATAGTGTACGATTTAGTCCTTTGACTTGAGGTACTAGGGCGAATTCGGTGCATGAAAGTGCGTACTTAGATCTAGGTATAGGCCACTTAGCTTGGTCATAACATGCCTAGGTTGGGTGCGTGTGGACATGTACGCGAGTGGTTAGTACCGATATGGAATCTATTGACTCACTGTAATGGGTGAGAGAATTTCCTATACGATTCTTAGATAATATATCCGAGAAACCCGTGGCCAAGGTCGGTGACGGATTTGGAAAGGGGTTTCCAAATTTAGCAGTCACACTGGAATATTATCCTGAATTAGAAAGTATAGTTATCGAGACAAATTTAGAGGTGCCGATCAATTCACACACCCTAAGTCTTGATCGGGAATATTAGTCGATAGAAGGACCGTATGTACATGGCAATTATATGAGACGAGGTTCACAAATATCAATTCACCTGAAGTTGGGCTTCATGGGCTTGTGGCTAGACATCGACCATGAAGTGTGGGTACTCCTGAATTAATAGAGGATTTAATTCTAGGAGTGGTCAATTAAAGGTTGTTTAATTGACCGGAACAATTTATTGTTCATAAATTAAATCACGAGGAATTCGTGGGCCTGCTGCCAATTGATGGTGAACCCAGAGGGTCACACACAATACAATTGGACGGTGACTGTTATAAAAGGACATGAAAGGAATTAATTGATTTAAAGGTAATTAAATCAATTAAATGAATTAAAAGTATTTAATTCAAGTGGGAGATTAATTAATTAGTTGACTTAATTAATTAAATACTTAATTAAGTTGCTAATTAATTATGTAAAAGAAATAATGATTTATTAAAGGTTGGGCATTTAATTAAAGTTGTTAATTAAATGAAGGCTTGCAAGACATGGGCCTTTAATTAAAAAGCCCATAAGGAGTCTTGCAAACCTAGGTCAGAAGGAGCTTATAAATAGAGCACAACTAGAGCTCAAATGTGTAACACTCAATAAGAAAAACCCTAGCTCCTTTTGCCCTAGCAGCCGCCGCCCCTCTAGCTAGAAACCCTAGCCGCCGCCGCCGCCACCTGCTGCCTTGGTGCCGCCGCCGCCCTCTCCTTGTTCCGTTGTGTTAGATCTTGATCTGTCAAGAGATTCAACACAATCCTGCAATAACAAATCTCCTGAATCCAGTTCTGAGCCTAAGATCTTGAGGTGTTGCCAGAATCCAATTGGTGTGGACTATCTTTGGAGGTGAGACACTTGGATCACTCCTGTGAACCAGATCCAGATTCAGAAACGAAGTTGGAGGTTTCCACCACCTTGCCTGTGGTGAGGTATATCGCAAAAACCCCCTTTGTTAATTCATTGTATGCGTTTTTGTTTATGCTTTTGTATACATAATATGGAGACTTCTTATATGGGACCATTGGATGACTCGAAAATTTTTAAATTCCGCACTTTGTTGTCTGACAAATCGAGCCATATCACAACAGTGGTATCAGAGCCAACTCCATTATTATTATACAAAAGCCTGAACATAATTGTGTTCACCGTATATGTTTAATTATATGTATGAGAACGCATGATAATTATGTTCTGTAAGTTGATTCTTGCTTGTTATGACTAGATCTATCATTGGGTAAAACTGTTTTTCAAGATCTGTGCCGTTTTTATAGTTTTTGGAAACTTCAGGACTTTTTGGGGCAAAAATCGCATATTAGGGTTTTTGGGGCTGAAAATTCGAAATTTTGAAATCTGGAAATTTGAAAATTCTGGACTGTTCTTGCAATTCTGGTCGCACGGATTTTGGGGTCGTTTTGCAATTTCCGAAAACTTTGGGGCTGTTTTGCAATTACCGAAACTTGAGGGGTCAATTTGAAAAATCGAAAATTTTCAAAATTCAAAATTTTATTTTCTGGTCTGCTGCCCGAAACTGCCCAGGGGTGTTTTTGTAACTTTTTAAAAGTTTTGGGGTCAAAGTGCAATTTTCGAAAGTTGAGGGGCGAAAATGCAATTTTCAAAAGTTGAAAAACAGAATCTGAAATTGAGCAGAAAATTAACTTTTGTTTACCCGGATATTTATTTTGTCATAATTAGTAGTGACTAAAAAGCAAGAATCATAGGAAGGTAATTTTAAAAGGATGTTTTAAAATTAAGATAGAAGAAAGTAAAAGATGTTTACATGTTTCTTGCTCTACGTGAACTGTTTACGTGGTTTTCGATCGAGACGAGCCTTGACCCTAGGGTAGATGTGATTGGTTTAATTTATTGCTTGTTTTTCCATTGGGCCTGCGAGCCTGTTATTGTTTTTGGGCCACTTTGAGCCTTTGTAATAGAATAGGGCTTTACTGCTTTCCTAGTTTAGGATGGAGGCCCATTTACAAGCAAGGTGGGAGCCCAAGAAGATAAGAAGGCCATGAATGCATGGTACATTGTGTAATAGCATAGGGCCCGTTTGAGAAACCTTTAGATTGACCAATTGGGCCAACATCATTGGCTCGATGATGGCCCGCATAGGAGGCTCCCGATCGAAAACATATTGTGGTAGTATGCATGCTAGGCTTGTATGGCTTTTATTTATTTGTCGATTTATATTTAGCTGCGCGCTAGAATCTAGATCGTAATAAAAGATAAAGCATAAATGAAGCGGTGAGATCTCGAGGAGAGTTAGTATAACTTTCAAACCAGTAAACCCCCTCTTGAATTAAATATTAAGTCATATTGGATTAAAATAAAATGAAGTATTTATATAAATCCAAGCCTTCCATCAATAGGGACTAGCGTATGTTGTCTACTTATCGATAGAGGTGATCCAGAGTCTGGCACCCGAGTCGAAGAAAGGGACAATACGTGAAATTCCTTGACTCCTGTTTTTAACTAAACACGACAAGGGTGAGGATTGGTCGGGATGTGAGGATCGACCGATAACTAGTTACGGAGAACTCACGACCGGGCCAGTTACTCATCATGATTGATGGGTTAGACTTAACGATTAGTAACACTTATGATGTAGCAGTGCTAGATAAGTGCGAAAACCGAGGCAAAATAGCTTGAAGGTTGTGGAGTAACACAATTGGCAATAAGTATGCCTACCTGGGGAATTGGTTGTATGGCCACGAGTCGTGGGTGCAATTAATTGCCGCTGGGACGTCAAGACCTACTAGGAAATAGAATTTCCCGAACAATTGAAGGGGTAATTGTTTCGATAAAATAGTGGGAGAACTTCTACGATAGAGAGTCCAACCTTCGTAGATTATAAGTATTATTCATTAACTAGTCCACTAAATGTTCGTCTTCTCTTTAAATTAGATACTGAGATATCAGTAATTATCCATTTTACTATTTATCCTCGACTAATAAAATAGCTGGATTAAAATATCGACTAGGCAAGAAACTTGAGAATTGTCTTGAATTCCAAGAGTGGAATGATGTTCTTAAATGACAATCCTATGCCTTATGCGCTTATGAGATAAGTCAAAATAAAAGAAACGAATCACCCGTAGAATATGGGAATATTAATGATCGTTTCTCATATGAAGATGAATCTCAGAAGTGAAACGAATCACCTATAGAGTATGGGAATCTTAAATGATCGTTTCCTAAAATAAGCATCAAGATTGAAAGAGCTATGGAAGCAACATGAGGAGCATGTCTGAGCTTCCACCTCAAAAGGCCCGTTTTGAGGACCTATCTTCTGAAACAAACCTCCACCTCAAAAGGCTTGTTTTGAGGAGTAGTTTTGAATCAACATGATTCGAGACTTCTAAAGGAATTGTTTCAAAACTCGAGAATAATTGAAGGAACTAGTGTCAAGGATCACTGTCTTTGTTTTATCAATTTAGTTGAAAACTGAATCGATTAAACGTAAGCCTGCAAGTGATCTTAACATTAAATTCCTCCTAAATTCTCCTCCCGCTCATTCAAATGACTCTTGAAACAAACTGATCTTATTTGATAAGTTGATCACATTTCATGAATCAACCAAAGAATTGGTTAAAGGCAAATAGGATAGACCTGTCATGATCGTTTACACTTCGTGGACTGCAATGTCAAAGAAGAGTAAAATGAAGAGGAATTTATTCTCTTCTAATTCGACCATAAAGGTAGTCGAAAGAACGCAAGTAGCCTATAAGTCGAATTATCCCACTGCATCTAAGAAAGGCACTAATGTGTTTAATTGATTAGATGATCTAATTAATTAAGCAACGTTTCAATTAAAGGGTTAATTGAAAAGGAAAAGGATTCAATTAAAGAAGTTAATTGAAAGGAAGCAGATTAATTGAACTAAACCATTAACTCAATTTTATTGAATTAATGTGTGAAGTTCAAATTAATACAAAGATAATAATCCATAACTTTGGTACGCTAGACTTGGACTCATCTCCAAGAGTAGGATTCAAAAGTTGGTTTCACCTAAGCTTCTTGAAAAATAGAACTTGGATGAACTTCCAACCTGCGAATCATGTCTCAAAGGAGAGATGACCAGATCTCCCGTCACAGGGAATCAAGAGCGAACCAAATAAAATCTGGATTTAATCCATGAGTATGGATCAATAAAGGTTACTGTGAGAGGAGATTACTCATACTTCGTACCTTTTTGCTAAAGACCCTGGTCGTTAGTGAGAAATGAATCTAGTGAGATATTTCGATGCGAAGTAGAGAATCAACAAAGACAAAGTATTGCGACCATTCGATCTAGTTGAGATAGCAAATATTTGTCAAGGATTCCTCAATTATCTTAATGAGAATGAGATTCTCATACAACAAACTCCTCTTAAGACGCGTCAACTTATTGAAGTGTCTAAAGAGATAGAATCTAACATTGTTTAACATTGTTCGATCCATATTGAGTTTTGTTAAGCTTCCTTATGCTTTCCAGGGGTTAGTCCTCCTGACTGCATCGAAGATACTGAGCAAAGTACCTTCAAAGTTCGTGCCTACAAAGCTTTACCTAGAAAGGTATGGCAAAATACCTCTATGCTCTTACTTCTGAGTATGGAGATCTCCTGCCGATGGTAGAAACGAGAAAGGAGATAAATTGGCTAGTAGATCCAATTTGTATATAATTGTGGGGTATCCAACGAAATCCATTGGATACCTGTTCCACGACAAAGAGAAACAATCGTTTATCCTAGATACCAGTTCCTCTGTTGATGAATCTCTCGTCAAAGGAAATGGAAACGTCATGGAACTTGATGAAGTCCAAGATTTGGACCCATCCCCGCAAACAGTGGGAGTTAATCCTGAATTTACTGAATCTACTTGTACACCTACTCTTCGAAGGTCTGATCGAATTCGTAAGGAGCCAGAGCAATTTGGTTTCATTCACGAAAACGAGAATGTGGAAAGTGATCCAAAGACCTATCAAGAAGCGATGTCAGACATAGACTTGGTGCGTGGCTCGAAGCCATGCAAACCAAAATGGATCCCATCCATTCCAACAAGGTATAACCTTGATTGATCCACCTAAGGGACTTATCCCTATAAGTTGGTTATAAGTTATAAATGGATCCTCAAACTTGGAATGAATGGAGAGGTGTTGACCTATAAGAATCGACTAGTGGTAAAAGGGTTATTCACAATGTTCTGGAACAGACTTTGTTGAAACCTTTTCTCCATTAGCGATATCTGAATCCATTTAGATTCACATTTGTTTTGATGAGATAGTCAAGACAATTGACTTCATCAAAACGAGTATGAACAATGAGTGTACAAAAGGATTAGTGGGAGCGCGATGAAGCTCATATTTTATATGTCGATAATGTTCTGGTTATCTGGGATGATATCGGAATGTTAGCACAGACGAAAGCATGGTTGTCCATGCAATTCTCCATGAAGGATTTAGGAGAAGCATCTTGCGTATTGGGATACGTATCTATAGAATAGATCAGAAAAGGATGCTGACACTCTCTAAATCTAAGTACATAGAATCAATACTGGAAATATTCAGTATGAAGAATCCAGGAAAGGATTGCTTCCAGTGAGACCCGTATCCCTTGTTCCAAAATCGATGTGCCCTACATCAAATGAGAACAACGGAGGATGTCTCAAATACCTTATGTTTCAAACAAAAGGTTGCATGTGGCATGCTTTACTATGTACTAGACCAGACGTAGAACATGCTCAAGTGTCGCGAGCAGTTGCTAGTCAAACTCCAGTGAAGAAGTACTGGACCACCGTAAAAGATATCCTTAAGCTCTTGACAAAGACTAAGGACTTGTTCTTGGTCCACGGTGGTAGTGGAGAATTAAAACTCGAAGGATTCACTGATTCGAATTTTCGGTCTGATGTGGATGAATTAGATATATCCATTTTTGGATACATGTCCTGCCTCAATGGGGTAACGGTAAATTTGAAAGGGTTCCAAGCAAATCACCGTAACCATCTAAACCACTGAAGCAAGATATATTGCAGCATTAAATGTAGCATTAAATGCGGCTTAAAGAAAGTGTTTAGATATAAAACTTCATCCTATGGTTGGATGTAGTGCCTAGCATTGCGAAGCTCATGGTTATCTTCTATGATAACATTGGAGCTATTGCTAAAGCAAAGCATTCGAGATCTTACCAGAAATCTAAACATAATTGAAAGAAAGGTGCCATTTGATTAGAGAAATCATTGGTAGAGTTAACGCGCGTAATGGATCGCGTCTACTCGGAAGACAACTTAGCGGATCCACTAAAAGAGGCTATATCATGAAATGAGTTCGAAGAACATCTCTAGAAAGATGGGTCCTAGAAACGTTTGTGATTGGCTTTAGGGCAAGTGGGAGATTGATGGAATAGTGCCCTGCAAGCCAATATATTTAGCTTGTAGTGAAACTATCATTATCATTCTTTAGTATAAATGACTTAATACGCACGTTTATTTATATGTGTATAAGGATAAACAATGGCCAACTTCATCTCTCGCGAATACATTTAAGCGATTGGTTGAAATCCTTAGATTACATTTGACTATGGGACGATTCACTTCAGTACTGAGTGCAATCATGAAACAGTCTCAAAGGTCGTAATCTTAAAACTGTTCCAAGTCATAGATTCCGAAACGAGACGGGGTATCGTAGGAATCGCTAAGACTTGTACGAGTATGCATGATTCACATGGAGTGAATTTGTAGTGTTTCATGAGCAAGGAATTTGAGTCCAGTGCATACGAGTAGGTGGTTCAATGGAAGATTGAACGCATCGAACGACCCGAACAGAGAAACCCATTGTGGAAACGCATGACGCATATCGGTGATGGGATATTTCTCAAGGAATATAATAGTGTATGATTTAGTCCTTTGACTTGAGGTACTAGGGCGAATTCGGTGCATGAAAGTGCGTACTTAGATCTAGGTATAGGCCACTTAGCTTGGTCATAACATGCCTAGGTTGGGTGCGTGTGGACATGTACGCGAGTGGTTAGTACCGATATGGAATCTATTGACTCACTGTAATGGGTGAGAGAATTTCCTATACGATTCTTAGATAATATATCCGAGAAACCCGTGGCCACGGTCGGTGACGGATTTGGAAAGGGGTTTCCAAATTTAGCAGTCACACTGGAATATTATCCTGAATTAGAAAGTATAGTTATCGAGACAAATTTAGAGGTGCCGATCAATTCACACACCCTAAGTCTTGATCGGGAATATTAGTCGATAGAAGGACCGTATGTACATGGCAATTATATGAGACGAGGTTCACAAATATCAATTCACCTGAAGTTGGGCTTCATGGGCTTGTGGCTAGACATCGACCATGAAGTGTGGGTACTCCTGAATTAATAGAGGATTTAATTCTAGGAGTGGTCAATTAAAGGTTGTTTAATTGACCGGAACAATTTATTGTTCATAAATTAAATCACGAGGAATTCGTGGGCCTGCTGCCAATTGATGGTGAACCCAGAGGGTCACACACAATACAATTGGACGGTGACTGTTATAAAAGGACATGAAAGGAATTAATTGATTTAAAGGTAATTAAATCAATTAAATGAATTAAAAGTATTTAATTCAAGTGGGAGATTAATTAATTAGTTGACTTAATTAATTAAATACTTAATTAAGTTGCTAATTAATTATGTAAAAGAAATAATGATTTATTAAAGGTTGGGCATTTAATTAAAGTTGTTAATTAAATGAAGGCTTGCAAGACATGGGCCTTTAATTAAAAAGCCCATAAGGAGTCTTGCAAACCTAGGTCAGAAGGAGCTTATAAATAGAGCACAACTAGAGCTCAAATGTGTAACACTCAATAAGAAAAACCCTAGCTCCTTTTGCCCTAGCAGCCGCCGCCCCTCTAGCTAGAAACCCTAGCCGCCGCCGCCACCTTGAGCCGCCGCCACCTGCTGCCTTGGTGCCGCCGCCGCCCTCTCCTTGTTCCGTTGTGTTAGATCTTGATCTGTCAAGAGATTCAACACAATCCTGCAATAACAAATCTCCTGAATCCAGTTCTGAGCCTAAGATCTTGAGGTGTTGCCAGAATCCAATTGGTGTGGACTATCTTTGGAGGTGAGACACTTGGATCACTCCTGTGAACCAGATCCAGATTCAGAAACGAAGTTGGAGGTTTCCACCACCTTGCCTGTGGTGAGGTATATCGCAAAAACCCCCTTTGTTAATTCATTGTATGCGTTTTTGTTTATGCTTTTGTATACATAATATGGAGACTTCTTATATGGGACCATTGGATGACTCGAAAAATTTTAAATTCCGCACTTTGTTGTCTGACAAATCGAGCCATATCCCAACATACTGCATATTAAAAGTTTTAGTGTCATCGGACCACAAACAAAGTTTTAATTCAGCCAAATATGTCCAATTCATTACATTAAAAAATGTAAAGGTTTGTAATTATGTTTAAATTTTTAATCTAGAATTCTTATTCTTTTGTGTTGACGTATGGCCAAATAATAGAAAACAGTTTTTCTTATGCCACCACTGGACATGAATTGTTTTACATTCATTAATTATTTAAAACAACTTATTAATGAAAATAATTTTTTTTCTCTAAAATATTATGATCGCCTAAATCACTTGAGTTTACTTATGTTCATATCTTCTATGTCTATGTACTCGGATAAAGTTATTATCATTTTTAGACCCTGGAATTACTTGATTGTTTGGAATTAATTGATTGGTATTAGAATAGGTAAACAATTTTTAATTTAGTTCTTGTTACACATACTCAGTGACATTATTCTAATTATTATTTTTTTATTAGCTAACAATATGTCAAATCACACCAAACTCGAGTTTGCCGCTCTAGACATATCGAGAAAGAATTATTTATCTTGGGTATTAGATGTTGAAATTCATCTAGACGCTAAAGGTCTAGGAGATACAATCGTAAAGGAAAATGATGCATCTAATCATGACAAAGCAAAAGCAATGATTTTTCTTCGTCATCATCTGCATGAAGGATTAAAAACCGAATATCTAACGGTTAAGGATCCACTTGAATTATGGAACAATCTGAAAGAACGTTATGAACAACAAAAAACGGTAATTTTACCAAAATCTCGTTACAATTGGATGCATTTAAGGCTACAGGATTTTAAAACCGTAAGTGAGTATAATTCTTCGGTTTTTAAGATAAGTTCTCAACTGAAATTGTGTGGAGAAAAAATAACTGACGATGACTTATTAGAGAAAACTTTCTCAACTTTTCACGCATCTAATGTGCTCCTGCAGCAGCAATACCATGAAAATGGCTTTAAAAAATACTCTGACTTGATCTCATGCCTTTTAGTGGCTGAGCAAAATAACGAGCTATTGATGAAAAATCATGAAATTCTACCCACTGGTGCCGCTCTATTCCCAGAAGTGAATGCAACAGTACATGGAAATTTTGAGACCGGACCATATCATGGTCGAGATCGTGGTCGCGGCCGTGAACGTGGACGTACGTGGCCGTGGTGGTAATCGCGGTCGTGGACATGGTCGAGGTCGTAATAATTTCAATTATTATGGCAACAATAACTTCAGCCAACAAAAGAAAAATTTTGTTTGATAGATGCTCGATCTGCAAGCCGAGACAAAATTGTGTTTTTCCAAGATCTTTCATTTCGAATTCTTTCTTTAAATAATCAACTGCTTTTTGAAGCTCTTCAGGAGTTCCAATAATATTTAAATCATCAACATATACAGCAATTATAACAAACTCTGATCTTGATTTTCTTATAAAAACACATGGGCAAATTGGATCACTTTTATAACCTTCTTTTGACAAGTATCCACTCAATAGATTGTACCACATGCGCCCAGATTGTTTTAATCCATATAATGATTTACACAAGCGTATTGAATAATTTTCCCAGGATTTCCCAAGTGCATCTGGAATTTTAAGTCATTCAGGGACTTTCATATAAATTTCAGTATTGAGCGAGCCATATAAATAGGCTGTAACAACATCCATTAGACGCAAATCTAGCTTTTCACGTACTATCAAACTAATAAGGTATCTAAAAGTAATTGCATCCACCACAGGAGAATATGTCTCCTCATAATCAATACCGGGTCTCTGCGAAAACCCTTGTGCCACTAGTCGTGATTTATATCTAACGACTTCATTTTTCTCGTTTCTTTTTCGCACGAATACCCATTTATACCCATCGGGTTTTACACCTTTTGGTGTTTGGACTATTGGTCCGAAAACTTCACGTTTTGAAAGTGAATTTAATTCTGCTTGAATTGCGTCTTTCCATTTTGGCCAGTTATTTGTATTTCTACATTCTTCGACAGATTTAGGTTCTAGATCCTCATTCTCATTTATAATTTCAACAGCAATGTTGTATGAAAAAATGTTGTCGACAACTATTTTATTTCGGTTCCATCTTTTTCTCGTAGTGACATAACTTATTGAGATCTCTTCATTTTCATTATTTTCAGGTACCTGCACCGCTTTTTGGGTGTTATTATTAGTTATGTCATGCGACTCTTCATGAGCGCTTGCCTCAACAATATGACCATCTTCATCTTTTGCTCCTTTTCTTTTACGAGGATTTTTATCCTTGGAACCGATTGGTCTGCCACGTTTTAACCGTGGTTTGCTTTCATTTGCACTAACAGATTGTCCTACCGGGACATCAATCTGAACTGGAGCATTTTCAGTTGGTATATAAGATTTAGTAACTCTTTTTATATCGGTAAATGCATCTGGAAGTTGATTTGCAATATTTTGCAAATGAATTATGTTTTGAATTTCTTGTGTACACTAGTTTGTTCGAGGATCTAGATAAGATAATAATGATGCATTCCATGTTATTTCTTTTACCAGCTCTTTATCCTCTCCCCCTAATGTTGGGAACATTGTTTCATCAAAATGACAATCGGCAAACAGCGCCGTAAATAAATTTCCCGTCATTTGTTCAATATACTTAATTATAGAAGGGGACCCATAACCAACATATATTCCCAGCCTCCTTTGAGGACCCATCTTTGTGCGTTGTGGTGGAGCAATTGGCACATATACCGCACATCCGAAAATCCTAAGATGGGAAATGTTTGGCTCCTGGCCAAAAGTCAATTGTAATGGGAAGAATTTATGATAACTTGTTGGCCTGATGCGCACAAGTGCTGCTGCATGTAAAACAGCATATCCCCATGCTGAAACCGGAAGTTTTTTTCTCATAAGTAATGGTCTAGCAATTAATTGGAGGCGTTTAATGAATGATTCTGCTAGTCCATTTTGTGTATGAACATGGGCAACAGGACTTTCAATTGTTATTCCAATAGACATACAATAATCATTGAAAGCCTGAGATGTGAATTCACCAGCATTATCAAGGCGAATTGTTTTAATTGCATAATCTGGAAATTGTGATCTTAATTTAAATTATTTGCGCAAGTAATATCGCAAACGCCAGGTTGCGAGTTGATAATAAACACACATGTGACCATCTTGTAGATGCATCTATCAAAACCATAAAATATTTGAATGGTCCACATGATGGATGAATGGGCCCACATATATCACCTTGAATCCGTTCCAGAAATGCTGGAGATTCTAACCCAATTTTCATTGGAGATGGTTTCTTTATTAATTTACCTTGAGAACAGGCAGCACATGATAATTCTTTGAATTGAAGAATCTTCTGGCTCTTCAATGAATGACCATATGAATTCTCTATAATTTTACGCATCATTGTTGATCCGGGGTTGCCTAACCGGTCATGCCAAATATTAAAAGTATTTAGATCTGTAAACTTCTGGTTTACTAAAGCATGTGTTTCAATTGTACTAATAGTTGTATAATACAAACCCGAGATAAGGCAGGTAATTTTTCCAAAACTCTTTTCTTTCCTGATATAACAACTATGATATGTAAGTATTCATTATTATTCTCATTTGTAGTATCAATATGATATCCATTTCAGCGAATATCCTTAAAACTTAGTAAATTTCTTTTAGATTTACTAGAGAATAAAGCATCATTTATAACAAATTTTGTTCCTCCAGGTAATAATATAATGGCTCTTCCGGAGCCTTCAATTAGTTTTGCACTACCAGATATGGTATTAACATTTGCATTAGTTGCTATTAATTCATAAAAGTATTTTTTATCTTTAAGTATGGTATGCGTTTTAGCACAGTCGGCGAGACATACATCATTGAGATCGATCTTGGGTCCCACTATAGAATTTCGCAAATCCATATTGCTTCATTAAACAAAATAATTTATCATAAGTGATAATTATTCATAGGTGAAACTGAAATACAACTAAAAGATGATCAAAAGTACGAAGTAAAATACTGAAAATAAATAACATTTAGTTTTTCTTATTATTTCCATCATCAACTCTCCCACCGAGAGTCTCGAAAAAGTCCTCTACATCCATATGAGTAAAATCATTAATGTTATTATCCTTGTAGGCAAGATTTGCTTCAATATTGTGGGCATCATCTTCATAATCAAAATTGGTATTTGTATCATTATCTTGAAAAGTCAAGTTCGTTTCCATATTTTTTGATGCTTGATAAAGCTTCACGAGATGCTCAGACGTACGACAGGTACGCGACCAATGCCCTTTCATACCACATAGATGGCATATATTTTCATTTCCTTTTGAAGGATTGTTAGGACCACCTATTGAAGGGTTACTTGGACCACCCTTGAAACGATTCTATATGGATAAGGCACATCCCTTAAGTACCCCAATGGTTGTAAGATCTCTGGATGTAAAAAATGACCTTTTTCGTCCTCGTGAGAATAATGAAGAACTCCTTGGTCCTGAAGTACCATATCTCAGTGCAATTGGAGCATTGATGTATCTTGCTAATAGTACACGTCCTGATATATCTTTTGCTGTAAATTTATTAGCAAGATTTAGTTCTTCTCCGACACAACGACATTGGAATGAAATTAAACATATATTTCAATATCTCCGAGGAACAATTGATATGGGGTTACTTTATCAAAATAATGCAAAATCATACTTAGTTGGATAGGCGGATGCAGGTTACTTATCTGATCCACATAAAGTCCGCTCTCAAATAGGCTATGTATTTACAAGCAATGGAACTGCTATATCATGGTCAAAAGAACTTGGCTTGAGGCATCATACAATAAGAAAGCTGCGGATAAAGCTTTGCTTTGGGAAAGAATTTCTCTAGGAAGAATGATTGGAGGCTTCAGCAAATGATTCAGGTTCATGAGAAGATTGAACTGACATGAGGTAAGCTCGATCTTTTGGGGAAAACGATATATAAGATAAGATCAAAATCCTTCAACAGGATAAGAAACTTGAGAGGATCGACGAACCTGAGAGAGGGATCCAGAATCTGAGGAGGCGACTCCATTTCCATTAGTTCTACTAAACAAACTTTAGTTGCCACTTCATCAAATCATGCAGAAATAATCGCAATGCATGAGGCAAGTCGAGAGTGTGTTTGGTTAAAATCAATAACCCATCATATCCAACAGATGTGTGGTATATCATTCGACAAAAATACCCCTATAATTTTGTATGAAGATAATGCAGCTTGCATAGCTCAACTCAAAGAAGGGTACATCAAATGTGATAGAACGAAGCATATTTCACCAAAATTTTCTTCACTCATGAACTTCAGAAGAATGGTGACATAGGTGTTCAACAAATTCGTTCAAGTGAAAATTTGGCTGATTTATTAACTAAGGCATTGCCGACTGTCATATTTGAGAAGTTGATAAGTGGAATTGGGATGTGTCGACTTAAAGATGTTAAATGATTTTTTCATCCGGGGGAGTAAAAGATATATTGCACTTTTTTTTCCTTCACTAGGTTTTTATCCCAACGGGTTTTTCCTAGTAAGGTTTTTAATGAGGCAATAAACAATAAACAATGAACATCTAAGGGGGAGTGTTATAAATATTAAAGTTATGGATGTCATTGAAAGGTCATATTGAAGTTACTAAAGTCTAGGTTAATTCACATTGAATAGTTAGAAAGATTGTAACTTATGACTTTTAGATTTCCCAACTAATCCTATAAATAGTGATACTTTGTAATGTATTTCTCAATGAATATAAATAAAAATCTTCTCTCCCTACATTGTTCTTTTTAGTTTATTCTTTACATGTTCATCTTCTAGCTTATTTCGTAACATTCTCTATCATTGTTGTGATCCTTCAAAAGTCATATTAAATGATCATGACAATTAACTACATCACAAATTAATATTGAATTTGTCAAAAATATAAACGTCGTTGAACTAATTTATAATGTTGATTAATTGATTTTTTCTCAAATTCGATATTTCGAACCGATAAAAAATTCAAAATCAAGTTAGGGTTGAGCGTGGGTCGAGTATTTAGGGTATTGGATATTTCGGGACGGATGCTCAACCTGACGGATAGTGAATTTTCACACTTAAAAATCGACCCGATCTGACGAATACCCAAAATTTTCTGGTATTTCAAATATTGAGTTTCGAAGACCCATATATATATATAAAGCAATCACCCAACAAATACAACACATTATTTATTATATATACAGTTAGTTAACGCTTCAAAGAAAATGAGCAATCAATTCAAACATTGAAATTAGTTAATCAGGTATGCCAAAAACCAATTTAGACAACAATTGCGATAATGCCAATTTTAGCCTCTGATATTTGGACATGCTATTTCAATTATTACATCAACATTACTTGTACTACCATTACCTAATAAAGTACAAACTTATCCATCAAAAATAAATAAATGAATGAATCGTGCAATTAACCGATTGAGTGCTTGGTTTGTAGTAACGTAATGCAGTAAGACCATCTTCAAGAGCACATGTATGACCATCTTCAAGAGCACATGTATAAGTTAAATCATAAAAGTTTTATAAAAATTATCATAAAAATTGTTCTCCAAGAGCACATATATAATTTATGAGTTGTTTAAAATTTTTAAGTTTGAACGGTCAAATACAAATTGCTATTTGCAATTGTTTATAGGAGTGTACAAAAACTTTTCTCTAAATGAATAAATTATCTGGAACAAAATCAAATTTCAGTAGCCGAAAATCCCTCTTCTTCAATAAAACCACCTTCTCTGCACATAAATTAAATCATTAGCCAAAAATTCTGAGTCTTCAACCACCTTATCCAATTCTTTACTTCCCAACAAACAAAATTAATTTCAACATCAACAAAATTACTAGTATAAAATTTACACTGAAAAAAAAATTACCACTTCTACAGATTAAAAAAAGAAGAAAAAAATTTAAGGTGAATGAAGAAACAAACTGAAAATACAAAACATACTGAAAAAATCCCATTTAACCTAACATTATAAAAAAAATTTGAAAAAAAAAACTGAACTGGCAAAATTAGAAGAGACGGAATAATGATGTAGACATTTTCATTATTTCAAATATTTTTATAGGGAGGAAATAAGTAATAACTGATGTACCAAGTCTTCGTCAAACACAAAACCATATAGATAGTCGAAATCCGACGGAAGAATCGAGTCACAAACACCTCGATCTCCATCAAACAGACTCATGACGAGGACATCGACTTCTTAATGTACCAAGTCTTCGTCAAACACAAAACCACATCGGTAGTCGAAATCCGACGAAAGAATCAAGTCACAAACACCTCGATCTCCATCAAACAAACTCATGACGAGGACATCGACTTCTTGATGTACCAAGTCTTCGTCAAACACAAAACCATATCGGTAGTCGAAATCCGATGAAAGAATCAAGTCACAAACACCTCGATCTCCATCAACTTAACTCCTCGTCATGAGTGCAAGCTCGTCGATATGGCTTCCATCGACAAGCATTAGACCTTTTTATTAAAAGGGTCGAACTAAATACATAAGGTCAAGATCCTGACCCGAGTGTCCTGTCACGACCCAATCGCTATATCCGAAAGGTCTTGTCAGGATCTGACCCGGTGACCCATACAGAAACTATAAATAGCCCTCATAAATAAAATAAAGGTATACCATTCTCTAAGCAACATATACCCATTTCGATACCTCAAACTCGACACTTACTTAAGCATCGGAGGGTTATCGCCGGGTCACCACCGACATTAACCTAACATAGTCTTATTTGATTGCAGGTTACGATCCCGTGTACAAATCGAAGAGAGGCTTGTCTGATCTGCCGATATTCACGTTGAAGAGAAGTGTTAGTACCGATACCCGATCCTTCGATAAGACAATCACTATAATACACTGAAAACACTATCATCAATTGGTGCCGTCTATGGGAACCATAACTCGTATAAAGATGACTACACCCTCGATGGCTGCTCTCGCTCGAGAACGAAACGGAGGGATGCAGGTCAAGGAGATAGCATGCCTCCGAGACACCCTGATCACATGTCGGGGCAACAGGGCGAGCCCTCGAGACCTCCTGTTCCAGAAGTTTTTCAAATGACAAAGAAGGACATGAAGGCCCTCCTTGATGAAGCGAGAAATGAGTGGTTGGCTGAGGCAGTAAAAGAGGATGTCGAGGTTCCTCGGGAATGACCAAGGAAGAAAGCACCTGCTGTGGGGGTAAGAATGGAGATGAATGAATGGAACAGTAGTAATGATCGAGACGATGAGAGAGACCTTCGTCGACATGAATTGGAGGAACAATATGTAAGGGAAGTAAACAAACTAGCTTCCGAAGTCAGATCGTTACACCAAAAATTAGACAGAAAGGAGAAGAAGAATGAACTACCGGTATTGAACTCTCGACTAAGAAAATCTCCTTTTTGTGATGAAATATTCTTCGAGAGACTTCCGTTGGATAAAAGATTGCCTACTCAACTTCCTCGATACTTTGGTACCGAAGATCCTGAGGAGCATCTTGCTTCTTTCAACACGGCATCTCGGACAACGTGGCCGGCTAAAACATATTCGACGACACTATCAGGAATGGCACAGTCTTGGCTTGGAAGGCTAGATAAGAAATTGATCTTTGATTTCGATCAACTGTGTGATAAATTCATGAGTCAGTTTGGAAGCAAGAGTTGACCTCCCGCCAATCATTTGTATTATGTTATTCATACACCCGACGAGACCTTCAGAGCATTCATGGGCAGATTCAATAATGAGCTCCTGAAAGTCGAAGTGCCAAGAGTGGATTTTCTAATAACAGTCTTGTTTCAGAACACTCTGAATAGAGGATTTGCCAATGCCATTGTTCGAGAGAACCCTTCTACCTACGAGAAGCTGATGGAAATGGCTAATCAATACATAAATGAGGAAGAGAGGTCTAAGCTCCGAGGAAGCTTCATCGGAATAGCAAACACAGAAGAGAAACCACCTCAAGCCCCTATCTTGGACCGTCCGATCGAAAGAGGACCGAAGAAACCGATACAACGATAACAGAAACAGAAGAGGATATCGTGAGGAGAAAAGGAAATTTCATCCAAGAAGAATGAGGGTAGGCAGATCTAACAAAGAGTATTGATTAGGGATATTTTGGACTCTACTTCGAGGAGCCCAGGCAAGAACGAAGATCATGAATCCCGACCTTGGAGGCGTAGAATCGAGCCCGAATCGCAGTCTATGCAGTCCGATCAATCAGAGAGAGCTCATGATCGAAGGTTACTGTTGGGCCGACCACAGGCCCAGGCCTTTGGGCCAAGAAATATATTCCTGCGGATGGATCAGCTAACTCAGCATTTCAACTATAAATACCTCCAGCATTTATGACGCCAGACACGCTTTCCCAGGTGCTCTCTACTCGAAGCTACTGCTCGGAGCCATCTTGGAAAGTTAGCTTAAGTTATTTTTGATGTATCCATCATCTAGCTTGTATGGCATCCTATAATGCTCAAATAGGACCCCCATCATTTGTAATCTGTACTCACACATTCGGAATATATATTAATGATCTTCCTCTCATATACTTGTGTGTTAATAGTTTCCTTTGATACTTTGATCATATACGAAACCACGTAAGATCAATTGGCGCCCACCGAGGGGCCTTATTTGGGTGTTAGATCGAAAAATGCCTACTACGAGAATACATACATTCGAGGAGAGCCGTCCCATGCGGCCGGAGCACAGAACTCAGTTAACAATGAGCCTGGTAATTTATTGTTGGATGAAGATGAAGTTGAAGAGCAAAGAAGACAAGTAATTGAGGGAAGGTTTTGATGATTTCCAAAACATCATAATCAGCTAAGTATGGAAAGCTTAGCTCCCTTAGAAGAAACTTGAACAAACAAAGAAGATATCAGAAGAGTTCAAAGTTCAAAGACCAGAAGACTAGTGATCTCATGCTGAAACAGCGAACAGAAAGGTAGGTCATCAGCCGAGTCAAATCAGATTAGTTCAGTATTTGATCATCAGAGTGCCTATCAGATGGGTTGCTTCGATCAGCAGAGTAAAAGAGATCAAGATTCAGTCCAACGGTAATAAATGCACTTGGAGTAATAAATGCTGTAAGAGAAGGGTAGTAATGGCAAATGATTGAAGAAAACCTCGTATCAGTAGAGTGAATTTAATGCTGCTGCAGGAAAGTACAGCAGAGAAAGTACTGTAGCAGGTTGCCGTTTTTTATTCTGGCAAAGGCTATGGATTTGATGATGTGATTTGCTTCAACGGTCATAAATTCAAATACAAGTATAAATAGAGCTGATTTTCAACGAGCGAGACACACAACAACAATCAGAGATTTCGTTTTTGAAGCAGAATTTGTCTAAGTCTCAAAAGCTCAAAACAGCTCACTCGTCTGGTGGAAGTCATCTGTTGACAGAAACCCAGTTGAAGAAAACAGAAAATTACGATCTGAGTGATCTTGTAATAGCTGAGTGTTGTGAGAAGTTGTGATCCATCTTTGTGAGTGATCAAACTTCAGAGAGTAGAATTTCTTAGTGATTTTCTATTGTGAGCTTATAGCCTTTTCATTAGTTGTCTAGGTATAAGTGGAGAAATATTGTAATCTGTGTGATTATAGTATAACCCAGAATCTAAGTGATCTGGAAGAGTGGACTAAAGGATTTCTATCCATATAACCACTATAAAAATTCCTTGTGTTATCTTGCATTTAAGTTTTCTTGCATATTTTAAAGATTGCATATTTGAACACTTTGAATTATTAAAAGATTTTATAAGGAGTTTCAAAACTGGGGATAAAATCTTTTTAGAACTTAGTTTACTTGTGAAAAACACCTTCAAACAATCCGCTGCAAGTATACTCTTTGAAAAACTGTTTTGCTGAAAAACAGCTAAGTATTTGTAAGAAGAGTGGTCAGTCTGCTGTTTAAGATTTGTTCACGATCAGCTCAGTCTGCTTACTGTTCTTCATCAGCTTAGTCTGCTGACAGAAGACTGAAAAGTTTTTAAGTTCAAAAATTTTCAGAGGTCTATTCACCCCCCCCCCCCCTCTAGACCTCATCTGACCACTTGGGACCAACAAGTGGTATCAGAGCAGGTGGTTCATTAGAATCAGCTGCCTGATCAACGAGCTTGATCCAAGTGTTTTTCAAAGGTTTGTCAAACTTTTCAAAAGAGCATCTTTTTGAAAAATTAAAACTTTTTGAAAAATGGACTGTATCAGCCATGTTCCCCACATTGCTGGTATGTCTTTTGAAGACTGGAAGATTAGAATGGAAATCTTTCTAGCTGCTTATAATGACAACATGTACACATGTATCATTAAAGGTCCATTCAGATTCACAAAGACCATAAAGATAAATGAGGTTGACACGGTTGTGGAAAAAGACCTTCATGAGATGACTCCAGAAGAAATAAAGCTTTACAATCTAGACAAAGTTGGGAGATTCATCATGACTAAAGCCTTGGTCAATGATCGGTTTGACAAGGTCAAACATTGCAAGACTGCAAAGGAAATGTGGGACAAAGTCAGAGACATGAGCGAAGGCAATGATGCAATAAAGGAGCATCAGCCCACTGTTACTTTGGAGAAGCTTGACAACTTCAAGATGAAGTCTGGAGAAACCATTGATCAGATGGATACCAGATTCACCAGAACTCTAAATGAAGTTTTAAAGTTGGGAAAGACCTTCACTGACAAAGAGATCACCGTCAGAGTACTAAAGGCCCTACCCCCAAAATTCAACAATAAAGTGACAGCAATGGAAGAATCAAGGGATTTGGGAAAAATCTCTCTTACTGAGCTGCTCTCTGTACTCAAGGCATTCGAGTATAAACTGCCTAGAATGGGAATTGAAGAAACCTCAACTTCAGGACCTACAGCTGCACTGGTTGCTGCTGAAAACACCAGAAGACCAGCACAGAAAAGCAAAGAAGTGGACTCATCTGATGAAGCCACTCTACTCAACAAGAAGGAGTACACTGCTGGAGATGTTGCACTGTTGATAAATATTTTCAAGAAGTTCTACAAAAGAAAAATGAAGAACAAATACAACAATACTTCTACTTCTAAACCTAACTTTTCTTCTCAAGATAAAGATGATTATAAAGCAAAACTAATGTGTTACAACTACAGGAAATTGGGACACTTCATCAAAGACTGCCCATATCCAAAAGCAGAAAAATACACTGAAGAGGAGAAGAAAATGAGAAAAGAAAGAAAGCATCAGAGAGGCAAGGCAATGATGGCTGAAGCAGAAAAGCTGACTGCTGTCTACTCATCTGATTCAGACTCAGACACGTCTGATGAAGAATCGTCTGATGAAGAAAAACCTGCTCTCATGTGCCTGATGGCAAAGAAATCCGATGACTCTGAGGATGAGGTAACTCCTCTTAACAATGAATTATTTAATTCATTTGAACAAATGATGCTTAACAATACTGGTATTGCTGAAGCATATAAAAAGCTTAAGGAAGAGATGATATTGCTAAAAGAGCAAAATAGTTCACTGAAACTTTTAGCTGAAAAGCCAAAGGAATCAGCTGAATACAAACAGCTTGAGCAAGAACATGAATCTCTGAAAGCTGAATGTGAGGTTTATAAAGGAAAAATCATGGAACTTGAAAAGGTTATTGAGTCTCATGAAAAATCATTTGCTGCATCAAATCACATGTCTAGTAAGCAGAAGATACCTTCAGAAAAGGATAAGCAAGAATTGAATCATACTGAGAAATTTATATCTGCTGACAATAGTAAAGTCATTCTGTATGTTCAAACTGCTAGACCTGCCTCAACTGAGAAAGAATTAAAGGAGAAGAAATCTCCTAAGGCTAAAAAGAGCAAAGAGCCTAGTATAGGAAATCAGACTGGTAAGACCAAACAGCAGAGTCCTAAGAAGTCTGCTGATAAAGCTAAACTGAATCAATCTGCTGGTAAAACTAAGTCAAAACCAATTGAGCAAGCATCTAGTAAACCAAAGAAGCATAAAAATAAGAAGAATCAAAATGCTTGGTATGGAAATGAGTCATATTATGTGCAACCTGCTGCATGTCATCCTATGTATCATGCACCTCAATTTCCTAGTTACTATGCACCTTATCCTGCTCATCCAATGCATGCATATCCTGCTTATCATGCACCTTACCCTGCTTATGAACATTTTCCTTATCATACTGATCATCAACATGACTTATCTGATAACTATGATAAAAATAAAGCTGTTCATGCTCCTGTCAAAGCTCAGAAACCTAAGAAGCCTAAGACATCAACATCTTGGGTTATCAAAGGTGAAACTAATCCTTCAGGACCCTCTCAATAAGGGTACCTAAAACAATTTTATTTTGTTTTGTAGGTTAAGATTAGGAGTAGGAGTAAAGTAGAGAAGATTTGATACTTGGACAGTGGATGTTCAAGACACATGTGTGGAAACATACATGAGCTGACTGATGCAGTTGCTGTGGATGGTCCAAAAGTTACTTTTGGAGACAGTAAAGAAGGCAAGATTAAAGCTAAAGGAAGACTGATCAGAGGAAACATAGAGATATCTGACGTCTCATATGTTAAAGGCCTCAAATATAATCTGCTAAGCATAAGTCAATTTAGTGACAAAGGATATTCAGTCATCTTCTCAACAGATAAGTGCTATGTTGAACAGATTGGTACAAAGAAGGTAATTTTATCTGGAAGAAGACAAGGAAATAACTACATAGTCGACTGGAATTCTGCTGATAAGAATTCAAGTGTTTGTTTGGTGGCATCTGCACCAAGTGAAGTTAGCTGGCTATGGAACAAAAGAATGAATCACTTAAACTTCAAGACCATCAACAGATTAATCAAGAATGATTTGGTAGAAGGGATTCCAAATCCAGTCAGGAACAAAGACAAGCTCTGTGATGCATGTCAGAAGGGTAAACAAATCAAGTCATCATTCAAAGGCAAGAAGCACCAATCTTCTGGAAGGATATTGGAGCTACTACACATGGACTTATTTGGACCCATTGATCCAGTCAGCAATGGTGGAAAGAAATATTGCCTAGCTGTTGTGGATGATTATTCAAGATATACTTGGGTGATTTTCATGAAGAAGAAAAGTGAAACCAAGGAACATCTTACCAATCTGATGGAACTGATCCAGAATGAGAAGAGTATCAAAATATTGAAGATCATATCAGATAGAGGGACAGAGTTTACAAACTCTACTGTTGAAGAGTATTGTAATATCAAGGGAATACATCATGAGTATTCAGCTGCTAGAACCCCTCAACAGAATGGTGTTGCTGAAAGGAGAAACAGAACACTAAAAGAAGCTGTCAGGACCATGATAGCTGAAGCTAAGCTGCCACAAAGGTTTTGGGCAGAAGCAACAAATACAGCATGCTTTACCCAAAACAAATGTATGATCAACAAAAATCAGAACAAGACTCCATATGAAGTTTGGAACAACAGAAAACCAAACATTCATTACTTTAAGATTTTTGGTTGTAAATGTTTTGTATTAAATAATGGGAAAAATCACCTTACTGCATTTGCAGAAAAGGCTGATGAAGCTGTCTTTGTAGGATACTCAACTGTTAGTAAGGCTTACAGAGTTTTAAACAAAAGAACATTACTAATAGAAGAATCCACCCATGTAGTATTTGATGAGCCAAGTCAATCTTCTGAAAAGAATCAAAGTGTTAACCAAGATCTGTCTACTGATTTACAGAAGTTAGACATTGGAAGAAATGAAGAATATGTTCCCATCATACTACCTAATCTTAGTTCAGCTGCTAACTCAAGTGCTGTTCAAAATCAGATCACTTATTGTCTAACAGACGAGTTACCACAAGATGACAGACCAGAGACTGTTCAACAGACGGCAAATGTTCAACGGACTACTACTGCAACTCCAACAGTAGTGTTGCAAGATCATAACAGAGGACAACATTCAGACCTGCAACCTGATCTCAGATGGCTCAGAAATCACCCACCTGAGTTAGTGATTGGTGATCCATTAGATAGAGTGAAAACAAGAAGAGCTGCTGCACATGATGCCATGTTTGTCACCTTTCTATCTCAAATAGAGCCTAAGCAAATTGAAGAAGCTCTCAGTGATTCCTTCTGGATAGAAGCTATGCAAGAAGAGTTGAATCAATTTGAAAGGAATGAAGTCTAGTACTTAGTTCCTAGACCAAGTCATCAAAGAGTAATTGGCACTAAATGGGTTTTCAGAAATAAGATGAATGAAGATGGTATTGTTACCAGAAACAAAGCAAGATTAGTGGCCAAAGGTTACTGTCAAGAATAAGGAATTGACTTTGATGAAACATTTGCACCAGTAGCAAGACTTGAAGCAATCAGACTGTTTCTTGCCTATGCTGCTCACAAGAACTTCACTGTCTATCAGATGGATGTGAAGTCTGCTTTTCTCAATGGAGAACTGCAAGAAGAGGTATATGTTGAACAACCTCCTGGATTTGAAGTCTATCAAGAAGAGGACAAGGTATATCGTCTGAAGAAAGCCCTCTATGGACTGAAACAGGCTCCAAGAGCATGGTATGATACCCTATCTGATTTTCTTTTAATTAAAGGATTTCATAAAGGTAAGGTAGATAAAACCTTGTTTACAATTGAATGGGAAAATCATATATTAATTGTGCAAATATATGTAGACGATATTATTTTTGGTTCAACTAACCAACAGATGTGTGACAAGTTCTCTAAGATGATGCAGAATAAGTTTGAAATGAGCATGATGGGTGAACTTAATTATTTTCTTGGTCTGCAAGTTAGACAGTTGCCTGATGGAATATTCATCAGCCAAGCAAAATACACAAGAGATCTGTTTAAAAAGTTTGGTATGGAAACTAGCTCAACTGCTACCATTCCTATGTCTACAAGTCTTCGTTTGGATAAAGGTGAAGATGGCAAATCAGTGGACATAACCAAATATAGAGGCATTATTGGTTCATTGTTGTATCTAACAGCAAGTAGACCTGATATAATGTACTCAGTTGGAGTCTGTGCAAGATTTCAATCAAACCCCAAGGAATCTCATCTCTTAGCTGCCAAGAGGATATTGAAATACATTAAAGGCACTCAAGAATTGGGATTGTGGTATCCTAGAGAATCTGGATTTGAACTTATTGGTTATTCAGATTCAGACCTTGCTGGCTGCAAGATTGACAGAAAGAGCACAACAGGTGCCTGTCAGTTCTTAGGTAGTCGTCTGGTCTCATGGATAAGTAAGAAACAGACTTCAGTTTCTATATCTACTGCTGAAACTGAATATATAGCTGCTGGAGCTTGCTGTGCACAGATACTTTGGTTGAAGCATCAACTAGAAGACTACAACATCAAAATCAGTGGAATTCCAATCTACTGTGACAACACAAGTGCAATCTCACTTACTCAGAACACTACAAGTCATTCAAGGACTAAACATATAGAGATCAAGCATCACTTCATTAGAGATCATGTGGAAAAAGGCAATGTTATGATAGAGTATGTTCATACTGACAATCAGATTGCTGATATCTTCACTAAACCTTTAAGTGAAGTAAGGTTTTCAACTCTAAGAGCTGAGCTAGGACTACTTAAATTGGATGCATAAGCTGAGGGGGAACTCATCAGAAGACTGAAGTTCAACAGCTTAGTTATTCACTATTATATTCAAGAATTAACCTTCAACAGACTAGTTAGCTTATGGATTCTTAAAGTCAGGGGGAACGTGTAAGACTAGCGGTACTTCTGTTCTAAAGATGAAATCAGTTAATGACAGTTAGTTGAAGTTAAGTTATCAGAAGATATGTTCTTAATTCTTGAAGACTGAAGATTATTTTATCTTACTGGATTGACAAACAGCAGAGGAAGATTACTAGCTATTGGCATTCTCTAGTAATAACAGATATCAGATCACTTGTCTGTCAGATAAGTTAAACTCTACTCATCTGATGTCTTATATAAGCATGGTTATAAAGTCGCATTTTTAGAAACACGCTTTTATAAGTAACAGATAAGTAACTTTTGAGTTTCCCGCCTGTCTGACATTAAAATATTAAAATTTGAAATATGTAACTCTCACTCACACGATTTAAAACTGTCAGATTAGATCAACGTTTCAGATTAATCACGATAACCAAATCAAAGGAAACCTATAAAGTCCAATCTGAACAGCACAGTCGTCTTACGCACTCAAACACTCTCAAATTCTCTAACTCTCAAGCTCTCCTGTTTCGAAAGTTTATTGCTTTTGCAGAATTCTACTCACTAATCTCAGAAATGGAAAAGATTATTGATGGAAGATACCTAAGCTACAGCAAATTTCACTTTTCGGGTACTGATCTGATGCGCTCACTTCTGGAGAAAATCAAAGAGACATCACTTGTTCCTGTTCTTGAAGCACATGAAGATAGGGTGATGGGGGCTATTTCGCACCCTACATACTGTACTATCGACTAAAGACATTGAGATCAGTTCGACCAAATCAGGCTGTTCAAGATCATCTCTTCGACCAGGCCGAATACAGCTCTCTTCGATCAGAAAACAATACTCCGGACCCAAGAAGGACATTTGGGCCGAGTCCTATTAGGACTATGTTTCCTTATAACGCTAGGTTTAACATTGTATAAATACCTAGTTAATCATTGTATTAGAAAACTACGAAATCCCTCAACTTCAAGAATACATGATTATACACTGCTTATTGCAGCGCAACTGAATAAGATTCAATATTATTCATAGCTTTTGATCTCCATATCGGTGTGTTATTAGCTTTGTTTGTGGTTTTACTTCTTGTTCTTGAATATTGCTTTTCTTTGTAATCGATCCATCCGGAATAAAGTAACAGAGCCCTACTAAATATATATATAAATATCGTAAACCCCCCCGATATCACAAATTCACTGATATTCAATTAACCAGACGAAATCCGGTTAAATCAGTTGGCGCCCACCATGGGGCTAGGTTAATTATTCGATTGACACATGGCTCGCCCAAGGAAAAGTGCTCGTGTTGGAGCGAGAAGCAATACAACCACCGGCCATAACACATCGGAAGACATACAGGACAACAACGATAATAACGTTCCCAATACCGACGAGAATGTCCAAGATACACACCCCCGACAGCAGGGACCCCAAGGAGGCCTTCCAGGTGCCATACGGGAAGAACCAGAGGGCCCCGAAGTCCCCGTTCCTCTCTCTGGCGCTCAGGAGAAATTGCGACAAATAGCAATGCTTTTCAAATCACTCTCTCCAGAAGAATTACTAGTACTAGATCAAATTCCTCGAAACGTTACGGCTGCCAAGACAACTCCTGCTCCAGGAGTGCCAAGGCCAAACGAACGAACCTCTCAACAAGCTGACAGCCCAGCAAGTGAGCGACGTTCGCTACACAGCCCACAACAGGTCAATTCTAAACCCTCCGATAACCATCCCCGAAGAAGACCTGGTCGAAGAATACCACAAGCGGGTCGCAGCGGATCGAAGGAACGAACAATCATCCCTATCGAGGATGACGTAGATGATGCAATCCCAGATCGACCGCGAGCGACTCAATTCTCAGAAAGAGAAATTGAAAGGATGGTACAGGAGCGACTCGAACAACGACTACGATCTGTTCAAAACCCATGGGCCCGGACTGCGGAACTCCAGGAAAGCCTTGCGGCCTGTTCTCCTTTCTGCAGGGAAATAAAAGAGGCACAATCCACGGGACAGGTCCCAGGTAGATTACCACGATATGATGGAACCACCGACCCGGATGATTATATCTTTAGCTTTACGAACATAATGAATTTATATGCCCACTCCGCCGAATTCACCGCCAAGTTAATGGTGACCACATTCGAAGGACTCGCGCTGGATTGGTTTGCAAAACAACCGGCCAACTCTATATTCAGTTTCCGGGAATTATGCAATAAACTAACGCAGCAGTTTGCCAGTCAGAAAAGACAAAAACTCCCGATGAGCTACCTAGGAACCATACACCAACAAGAGGGGAGTCCCTAAGAAATTGGTTGGCGAGATTCAACGTGGAAGTACTCAAAATTGATTCTCCGAATATCGATTACATAATTTCTATCCTCTTCGACCTCACTAAAAATAGGCAGTTTGGAAACGCCCTCAGTCGAAAACAACCGAGAACGTTTGCCGACATTATGAGCTTGGCGTCTAAGTATATGACCCAAGAAGAGATGAATTCCTTTAAGGATAAAAACAAAAACAAAGTCACAACTTCAGGCTCCAAACGACATGACAGGTTTCCCGCCCAAAAATCTTTGGATTACGAGCGATCTTCCAGGAGAGGTAATGTTTTCCAGCGATTGGAATACAACAAAGCCGACCAAGATAGGCAACCTAATTTCTACCAAAGACCAAGAAACCATGAACAACCAATCAGAAGCAGGGTGAATCATGTAGAACACCCAAGGTTAAATGCTCCAATGTAAGAAATATTGGAAGTTCTAGAAAGAAATAACTGGATTCCCGAGGCAAGGAAAATCGCGCAGCCAAGACCAGGGTCTCGAAACTACGATCAATACTGTAAGTACCATAGGGCACATGGACATCGAACGGAGAATTGTTTTCACCTTAAGAGAGAAGTTGAAAAACTGATCGAACAAGGAAAACTTGACGAATACATAGAGCGAGATAATCGCAAAAGGGAAAGAAGTAGAAGCCCTCAGAACGGTAATCAAAGGAGAAGTTCTCATCGAAGGTCACCTGAACGCCGACCTACTCAGGAGTTGAATCACGACCAGATCAATGGAACTATCCATACGATATCCGGGGGGCCCGCGGGTGGAGATAGTCGTAATGCCCGACGAAGGACAGCCCGATCCATAATTGGAAACTCAAAATACCCAAAAGAAATTTGGACCCTGGAAAGCAGGCCATCAAACGATCAGCCGATCAGCTTTAACGAAGGCGAAGCACCTAAAAATATCGTATGGGACACAAAAGAGGATAACCCCGACTTCCCGATGGTAATCTCGCTAGAAATAGCAAACTACAATGTCAAGAGAATCCTGATCGATAATGGGAGCTCAGCCAATATCATCTCCCGAGAAGTTTTAGCCCAAATGGACTTGGGACAGATAAACCTGCAGAAAGTAGCTACGCCATTAATAGGATTCGGAGGATCCGAAATCATCCCCAGCGGAACAATAACCTTAAGCGTATCGCTCGGAAAAATTCCCCACCGGACAGTGAAGCTAGTAAAATTTCTAGTGGTAGAAACCCCTTTCGCTTATAACGCAATATTGGGACGACCAGCTCTCAATTTATTCCGAGCTGTTGTCTTTACTTATCATCAGAAGATAAAGTTTCCGACCGATAGAGGCATTGGAGAAATAACGAACGACCATTGCATGGCTTGGGACTGCTACAGTACCTCGTTAACTATGAAAGAACACCCAAAATCGATTACTCCAAGTAAAAGGAAGATCGAAGAAGATCTTAGCCGAAATAAAATTGAAATCCCAAGTACCGATCGAATGGATAAAAAGGGAAAGGAACCGCTAGATTTATCATTGAAACCTCCAGAACATAAGGATATAATTCTTGTACAAGGGGACTCGTCCAAAACAACGAGAATAGGTACAGAACTGAGCGAAGAAGGGGAAATAATGCTAATCGACTTCCTTAGAGACAATGCCGACGTCTTCGCCTGGAGCGCAAATGACATTGAAGGAATCGATCCTCGAATAATCAAGCATTCCCTAAAAATAGATCCTTTGGCGAAACCCGCCAGACAGAAGAAGAGAAATCATGGACCGGTGAAAGATAAGATTATTAAAGCCGAGGTAGAAAGACTGCTTGAAGCGAAACAAATCCGAGAAATACATTTCTCAGAATGGATATGCAATGTTGTCCTAGTGGCAAAAGGGGATAAAAATGACAACAAATGGAGAATGTGTAATGATTTTACTGATCTTAACTAGTTATGCCCGCGCGACCCATATCCCCTCCCGAGGATCGACCTATTGGTCGATTCGACCGCTGGCTTCGCGATATTCAGCATGATGGACGCCTTTCAAGGGTTTTATCAAATATACATGGATGAGCGGGACCAAGAAAAGACTGCATTCGTAACCGAGCAGGGAGTATATTGCTTCATAGTAATGCCATTCGGCTTAAGAAATGCCGGAGCTACTTATCAAAGGTTAGTAAACCTAATGTTCAA